>PVKA01013496.1:0-54838 GCA_004027165.1 Ctenomys sociabilis | reverse complement strand
GATGTATACTTCATTTTTATACTTTTCTTCTAGATGGTTAAGACCTAGATAGAGCAAGACTTATATACCAACTTGTTTCTTATGAAGTCAGTGAAGTCTCCTCAGGGTTTATCTTGCAGTCCTGTACATTATTCTGTAGATTTTGTGTCATCCATGTGGATGAGTCACGGCCAATGCTTGACCATTTTCCTCTCTGTGAGAGAAAGTTTTCTCTCCATGGGACTCTCCCCAGGCACACTATAGAACTTCGATCTCTTTCCTCTGTGGCTCCATAATCTCCTTGTTCAGAAAATTTGGAGCTCAACTGAGTTTCATGATGTTGCAGTACAGGTTCTCCTATGACCTGAGTCTTCGCTGACCTTGAAAGGCTTGGGCCAAAATGTTGGCTGGCCTTGTGGCTCTTCTATTCCTCCAACTTTGATCTGTGAACTTATGTTGCTAACCATCCACAAGAAAAGCTGATTAGTATCCTGAAGCATGTGCCATTCAGTTTGCCTTATCGGACTCAATTGATTTTAGTTGTTGTTTTACATTTCCTTTTGTATTTCTGCTTTTCGCTTCTTATACTAGGGAGACTATACAATCGTTACAAATCTTTGTTTTTAAATATGTCCAGATGTCCCATCAAAGCCTCAGGTGGGCATAAGTTGGGCTTTGCAGAGCAGGCTGGATCTAGCGTGTTTCATGTGGGGATAAGTGTGTGATGATCAGAAATGGGTGTGTGATTACTTGATTATTCCACTGATTGATTGGTTTGACATAGTTCTGGGAGAGATTAAGGTTGTTCCTCCCTGCATGTGAGTGCTACCCACCTTGAGGATAAAATATAAGGGACATAAAGGGGTTAATGTGTTGCTTATATATTTATATGTGCTGCTTTTGTTGTTTGCTACCTGTGATGAACTCTTTCTCCTTTGTGATGTCCCTCTTCCATGCCACCTGTCTTAGAACTAGCTCATTATGGACTGAATCCTCTACAAAGTGTGAACCAGATAAACTTTAAACTTTGGGTGTGAGGTATTTTGTCACAGAGAAAGAAGTACCTAAGATAACATTGATATGCTTTTCCCCTGGGAGTTTTCCTTTCAGTCTTCAAAATACCTACTTCAATTATTCTAGAGCAACCAGAGATAAGTATTTTATTTGTATTTTAACTTTATGCCATATTATATTGTTACTGTTTTTACTATGCTACTCATAATTTATTTCATGATACTTTCCCCAGCTAATGTACACACATATACACTACCCGTATAATTATTTTATACATATTCCTATATTATTGAATATTATTGAACATAAATCAATTAATTCCATTCCAATCTCATTTATACTTACACTAAAAATTTAATACAGTGTTATATTTATTTCAAGTGAGAACATTTTCAATAATACACACAAATACATGCCAAAATAACTCATATTATTTATTAGTAAAGCACTAGGAACAGTCCCCTTCAGCCACAACCACAATAAGTCTGCTGTTAGAGTTATTTTGCAGTTCTTTAAGGCAGTAGTAAATGTTTCTTATTCAATTTCAAAATAAACCTTTGTTATATTAGTACAATTCAGTTTTGTTATTTATTCACTTAACAATGTCATCTTTTAAATATTTTCTAAAATTTAAAACCAGTGCATATTTTTCTATCTTTGGCAATAAGTACAATGAAACTGACTTTAATATTATAATTTTTATTAACATAATGAAGGATAGGAAAGGTTTGATCCTGAGAGCCAGCATGTAAGAATCATAGATTTAATAACTCAGTATTAAGGAAAATATTTCCACTGGAATGAGGACAGAACTCTTGCTTTGTAAACTTAATTTTATGTTGAGAATGGCGTGCTCTTATTAAATAATTTAGTGCTGATTTTTCTTTTCTTCTTTATATTTTAGGGAAGCATCTACAGGGTATTGAGGACTGTAGATTGGACTCCTGAGAGCTGGGAATACAGATGTGACACTATGTCCGATTTCAATTCCTGTCTCAGCACTCCCCAGAGGTGTGTCTAGCACAGAACACTGTGGATAGAATCCTAGCCCTTGCGCCTTTCTAAGCAGGCCCTTTAGTCCACTGAGCTATGTGGCCTTCCCCAATATAAACGATATCTGTAATGTATTATAATACTGTTTTATAGTTGAAAATTAATTTTCAGGTTCAAGGGTCAAAGTTTGATTAGATTATCTTTACTAATATAGTAAAAAGCTTCTAAGAAGAGAATAATGCAAATGAATATCTATGTTTTGTCAAGTAATGAAAGGTGCACTTAAGTGAAGATAAGAAACAAAAGCTTCAGACAAACAGAGAAGAACAGACTGCATTATATGGCTTCAGATCTTCAGAAAAATAGACTACCAACCATTCTGAATGTTTCATTTTACTCTAAAGAAAGTGGAATGTGTAAAAATGATACCACAATTTGTTTCTTATATTCTAACTTTCTATGTGATTTACCTCATCAATAAATCATTCTAACAATTAGAAAGGGCCCTTTTTGAAGTCTTTCAAAATTCATTAGCTTAAGATGGATTGTTTTAGCTTCGCTAAGCTTGACTAACTATAACTCACTAAAGATAAATTAAATATTTCTCTTCAGAAAAAGCAGAATACTACATTTCTTATTTTCCTTAGTTTATATTTGAAACACTTTGAGCTCCAAATTAGACTGACATGGGGAAAAATCTTTGACATTTGTGGAATATTTTATGTACACTGAATTACCAATGAGGTATATATGAAATGAAGCCACATTGCAAGCTTAGAAAATCTTCCTCTGTTCAAACTATGTCCCAGATAATGAAGGGATTGTCTACCAAGATATAAAATTGGAAATAAAAATATCTAAATTGAAAACTTGTCTTGATGCAAATGTATATTCCACAAAGTACCCTGGCTCTGTATTTTTATTTTATAGTCCCTGTATGCCTCAGCTGAGTAAAGCTTCATTTGAAAATAATTTCTCACCTGAGATAAGAAAATCAAAACTATTTATGGCCAGAGATTCATCACCACATTTACTCTACAATACCTAAGATTTTTAATAGAACATGATGACTTTTCTGACAACCATCGTACTGTTAATTGTTTTATTTTGTTTATTTCATTTTTATTTTTTAAGCTTTCTTCTAAAATATTTTTGGTATTTCTGGCCAACACAATTCATCTTGTTCATCAAATGAGGTTTCACTGAATAGATTTCAATTCAGCACTAAAATAGCATTTATAAAATGTATATGTAAAGCAAGATAACCTAAGTTTTGGAAAGCTTTATATTGATATGCTTTACATGTGAAAATCCAGAAAATGATTGTATTGATTAATTTAAACTGGATAATATAGAAGATGATCTGAGGGCATAACAAAAAGCAGCAGGTCTTCATCCTTTGCAACCTCAAGCCTTCCAAACTGAAAGATTTTTCTTGGAGGAGAAAGTCACAGAGGCTCATGATTAAGAATGGCAGCAGCAATGACCACACCAGGGTTACAGAATGGCTGGTGGTAGCACTGACTATTTGTTTCTCAGATTCAGGTTCATAGTGCTCAGTGATCTGGGCACTTGACCTTTACAGCCAAAAGAGAATAAGCCTGCTTAATGTTCTAGCTGACAGCAGATTTTGGCACTATCCATGTGACACTGATTTCAGTCACTTATGGAAAGTAAGAGTTTGATGTTAAAAACGATTCCACTTAGAATTCAAATCTAGGTCCTGGAAGGCAGGTAGTTTGCCCCTGAGAGGGCAGTGTGTGAAGCTGTAAGTGTGTTTCCAAAGATGAAGTTTCTTTAGAAGTCTGAAGATACCAGCAATGTGAATTTTCTAAGGACAGCTACAAGGAAGAAGCAAAGCAGGTCTAACAAAGAAGTTATATGAGCTACAACCACAAGTGCCATGGGGAAGAGCCACAAAATCCCTTTGGAGTTCAGAGCTTGCCACATAGTGCCTTGGATTATGACCATGGAATTATAGGAATTAATGTTGCCCTGCTGGATTTTGATCTTGCTTTGAATCCATTCGTTTGTATACTCCTGTTCATACCTTTTGGAATAGTAATCTTTATCTTATGCCATTGAATGTTGGAAGTATTTAACTTTTCATTTATATAGGGGATGACAGCTAAAAACTTATTTTACATTTCAGAGGATACTTGGGGCTTGGACATTTTTACAATGCTGAAACTTTCAGGACTTTGGCAACTCTTAGAAATGGACTAAAATGTCTTTTACATAAAGGTATGTGCATAAGTCTTTGTGGGTCCACTGTCAGAATGTTATGTTTTGTGTCTAGATGCTCCTTCCCAAAGAGTCAGAAAGTCACAGCATGGCTTCTAGAGTTTTTGATTGATTTATGTTCCAATGCGGGGATTATGACTGTGAGTGCTACACCTGCCCTGGATTGGGTAGCTTATGTACAAAAAAAGGTAGGAAAAGAGACTTGTTCTTTTGGCTTCTCCCTTTATGTACTTGCTACTTCTGCTGTTATGTACTGCCATAAACTGTTGCCCTCAGCTATTTGATACTCTGCCTTGGAGCTAGCCAGTGTACTCCGAAATTTCCACAAACTGTCAGCTAAATATACCTTTCCTTCCTTAATTCTGGTTGTCGGGTTTTTTTGATTCAACAATGTGAGAAAAGTAACAAACACAAGAGCAGGTGAGTAACACCAGGTAAAACAAAGATAGGAGCCAGATGCATTCATAAAGGAGATGTTTCCATGATTCACCCAGAAGTATGCTTCAATAATCCTTTCAGGCATCTCAAAAGGCAATTAAGTTTACAAACTCGTTTAACTCTAACAACTTCCATTGATAAATTGTACCACACTATTCTGTGTCTGGTAACTTAAAGTTAATGTCATAGTCACAGAGGGCAGAGAGGATAGACTAAATTTCTTGTAATGCAAATAACAAGCTGTGACAATGTATATGAATAAGTAGTTCAAAATGAAACTTAATAAAATATCTGAATTAAAAATAAATATATAAAGGTTTGTATCAAACTTCCTTCCCATTATTAAGATGAATCAATAAAAGTATTGTATACTAATATATTTAATTATAAAATGTTAAGATTAATACTTTATTTATAGTAATTGTCAATTAAAATATTTATTAGCTAAAAACACATATCTTTCTTAGGCAGACATGGTGACCTGGGTTTGATTCCTGGCATGCTGTGCCAGCCCCAAACCTGCAACACTCTGCGACAGCTATTCAGACTGGCAATAGTGGTGCATTCCTATAAACCCAACTCTTGGGAGACTAAAAACCAAAATATCACTATGAGTCCAGTCTGTGTAATGAGACCCTACAGACCCATACTAAATACATTTTTAAAAATTCATATCTTCTACGGCTTGTCTAATAGCTCAGTGGGCTGAAATGCTTGTGTAGGCAGGCACAGGGTCTGGGCATTCAATAGCTAGGCCTGCTGTGCTGGCCCTGCACCTTGGGCATGCTGAGACAGGAATTGAGACTGGGTGTGGTGGCAAGTACCTGTAATCCCAGCTCTTGTGAGGTTGTAAACAGGGAGATCATTAACAAAACTGATCTAGTAGTGAGGACACCAAATAGACCCTTCCTTAAAATTAAAAAAAAAAAAATCATGTATTTTAAAAGGTGATTGAAAATTTTCCCAGAGGGGCCCATTTACAAAAGATATGCTATGTGTATTTTATAGAACAAAAAATTTATTCAATATCCATATATGTTGCAAAGGTAGAATCATACGGTGTAATATAAGTCCAGAACTTCTTTAGCTTCTTTAGCTTACGAGGCAGAAAATCTTGCAATGACCTGACAAGTGAGAAAACCAAAAGGTAAGAACAATTATGAAGGGCAACTTGAAGTTGGAGGTTTTTATCTTATTTATTTTTTATGAAAATTCTGCTAGGTAATATATTTACAGTCAAGATGTTGGTAATTTTAAGATAAATGTACACTATTTCTTTCTTTCTCTTTCTTTTTTTTTTTTTTTTTTTTTTTTGGCAGAACCAGGGATTGAACTCAGGCCCTTGAACTTGCCAGGGAAGCACTTATTCCACTGAGTCATCTCACTGGCCTCTACACTATTTCTTTATTTCTTACATGAACTTTTTCTCATTGAATCATGAATTATTATTTCAAACATTGCTCTTAGATGACTCTTGCCTATGCAACACACCTCTAAGAACTAGAGAAATTGTTCCTAAAATATATTTGGTAAGAGAAAAGACCTAGAATAGCAAAAGCAATTCTAGGCAACAAAGACAAGGCAGGAGGCATTACAATATCTGACTTGAAATTACACTACAAAACTACTGTGATAAAATCAGCATAGTACTGACAATGAAACAAACCTGAGAAACAATGCAATAAATTAGAAGATGCAGAAGCCTCTAAGAATACACTCAGCCACCAGATCTTTGAAAAAAGGGCCAAACATGCTCATTGGAAGAAAGATAGCATCTATAACAAACGGTGCTGAAAAACTGGCTCTCCATATGCCAAAAACTAAAACATGATCCAGGTACATCATAATGCACTAAATAACATGGATTAAAGATCTAAACTTTATTTTTTTATTTTTATTGTTTTTTGCAGAACTGAGGATTGAACTCAGACCCTTGTGCTTGCCAGGGAAATGCTTATTCCACTGAGCCACCTCCCCAGCCCTCGAGATCTAAACTTTAAAACAAACAAAATAACATTCATGGAAAAGAAAATAGAAAGACATATGGGTAGGCAAAGAGTTCATGAACAAAAATCAAATTGCATGTGGAATAGTTGAAAGGATTAAGAACTGGGACCTCCTCTTACTGAGAAGTTTTTGTAAGTCAAAAGAAATTACCAACAAAGTGAAAAGACACCCCAGAAGTATGGAAAAACTCTTACTAAGCACTCAGTCAGAGGTCTGCTTTCTAGAATTTATAAAGAACTAAAAAACATTAGGGCCCCCAAATTTAAAGACCCAATACAGGAATGGGCATCTGAGATGAACACAAACTTCTCACAGAACTAAATTAAAGTAGTGAATAAATATATGAAAAAGCTGGGTGTGGTGGTGCATGCCTGTAATCCCAGCACTTGGGAGGCTGAGGCAGGAGGATTGTTGTGAGTTCGAGACCAGCCTGAGTTACAAAGTGAGCTTAAGGCCAGCCTGAACTGCATAGTGAGACCCTATCTCAAAAAGACAATAAATAAATAAATAAATAAATAAATAAATAAATAAATAAATAATAAATACATGCTCCACATCACTAGCCATCCATTAAATGCAAATTAAAACAACACTGATATACCATCTCCCCCGAGAAAACATGGCTATCAGAAAGCAATCATCCAAGATAAAATGTTGGAGAGGATGTGGGGAAAAAGGAACTATTTTCCACTGCTGATAGGAAAGTAGAGTGGTACACACATTGTGGAAATCAGCATGGAGAATCCTTAAAAAACTAGAACTGGAAATCCCATTGAAATCTACTATATCCCTACTGGGAATTTTCCAGGAGGAACTGAAAAAAACATATCATGCTGATGCATGTGCACCTATGTTCATAACAGCACAATGTGTGATAGCCAAATCGTGGAAACAACCATGATGCCTGTCACATGAGGAATGGATGAAAAAGTTGTGGTATTTATGTACAATGGATTATTATTCAGCTATAAAGAATGATAAAGTTGAAGCATTTATATTGAAGTGAATGACACTTGAAGATATATTCATAAGTCAGATAAACCAGACCCACTCTTTAAATATTGTATAGTCTCCCTAGTATAAGAACTAAAAAGAAGAAATACAAATAGAGAGGTATAACACAATTAAAATAAAAGCAAAAAAACTTAAGTATTAGACAATGAAGAGAGGACAAGGAGAAAAGCTAGGAAACATGTCAGGGGCAAAGCCATACATTTATATGCACAAGATGGGTAAGTCAGTGATCTTGAGAAACATTTGCAAATTTTTGAAACTAACAGTTAATTGGTAGGACTCTCATCCTGACTAACTATATATGCTGGTATCTGTGAACTACACAACTGCACTGAAGATAGCAATGTGTAATATTGGGGTCATGTTTGGAATTTCTGTCATTCTGGTCTTCTAAATAAACACATATTGCTTATCATGACATATCAATTATTGCCATACTGTCTCTCAAACAAATGTTTGTTCAAAAAAAATTAACAAGTGAAAATAAGACAAGAAAAAATGTCACAGAACTGTCCTAGTACAATGCTTTATATGGTTAGATTTCTAAATTTCTGTGTAAAAATACGTAATTGTTTATTAATATTTTTCTATTTTCAAAAATATTTTCTTCATATTCTGTAGGGACTTAAAGTTTAACTTATCAATATTTGATGAAAAATACCTGTTCCATATCATGCCTAAGATGTTTGATATTCAGACAGGTAGTTACATTACACCCAACTATGTATGATGCAAGGTAATAACAACTTCTCTTCTGGAGTGTTAACAACCTAAGTTTACAGATCAAAAATTAGAGAAAAAGAAGGGCTGCAAGGACAGCCAGCATTCTGGCCCTAGTCTTTCAAAGTGAGTTAAGTTTCCGGACATAGGAGAACCTATACTGTAACATCATGTATCTCAGTTGTGTGCAAAATTTTCTGATCAAGGAAATTATGGGGCCACAGAGGAAAGTGATTGATGATGTAGAGTCTGCCTAAGGAGAATCACATGGAGAGAAAACATTCTCTCAGGCTTTCAGAAAGAGCCAGTTGGTCAAGCAGTGACCATGACTCATCCACATGGCTGACACTGACAAAGAACCTACAATGTGCGGTACAGGTTTTCACGATAAATACTGAGGGGATTTGACGGACCTTGTTTGATATAAAAGCAGCATTTCTTGTTACATAGGTCTTGCTTTATCTTGGTCTTCATTATCCAGATGAAAAGTATAAAAATGAGGTATAAAACGAAAAGCATATTAATATGCTGAGCTATGAAAGGCTCAAGTCAACATCTTCTGATATTGCCTGTCCAATGGACAGCCCACTACTATTATGGACTACTGGACAACAATATGCTGTATACAAGAATCACACTTAAATTAAAAAGACATACATAGGCTAAAAGTCAAAGGATAGAAAACAACTGCATGCTTTTTTCCTCTGTTATCTCTGCTCATTTCCCAAGCCTTATTTTTAAGCTCATTAGTGATCTTTACAGACATCCACAGTATTTCACTAAAGCACATTGTTTGTAAGTGACTGAAGAAAAGTTTCAGCTATTTTCAAGTAAAAACTTCATCTAAGATATCTTTTGTACTCAGGAATTTGTCTGTGTGCATTTCATTCTTTGTTTTTTCCTTTAAAAAATGTATTTGCTACTGGGTCTCGCTATACAGCCGGGACTCATAGTGATCCACATGTTTTCAGCCTGTCCAGTGCTGGGATTCAGGTGTGTGCTTTCAGAGCCAATCCCAGTACCTGGCTCAGTGTGCTGGGGTGTGTGGTTAGTAAGCCAGTGGTGCTAGGTATTGAACCTGAGTCACTATGCTTGCCTAAGATAGCTCATCAATTTGATGAGCTATCTAACTCATCCAGTGTGTGTTTCTGTATGTATATTTGTTACCATAATTTTACAAAGAAAAATATCTATATACCAGAAAAATAGTTCCCACTTATCAGCATTTGGGCATTATATGATATGTTAAGAACAGACTTATCAGTAACCAAAGAGCATTTATATATTATTTTTCAAATAGCAATTATCAGATAGATTAATTCCTACATAGGCACTTCTAATTATAATGTCATTATTGAATATTAAGTGTCTCATGATTCTTGGAACTTATAGTTATTTCTTTTTTAACATTCTGTTCATATTTAATTAACAAAGCATATACCCCAAATAATAATTTGTGAAAATTACATACAACAATTCTAAAAAGAAAAAAATTTGAGCATACTTTCTCTATTATATTCTTTACGAAAGTTATAGGTTTGAATTCATACCAAGATTTCTATTGTATTTTATACTTAGAATGATAATCAACTGCTTCTTTACCAATTTGAAGGCTACAATAAAAAAGGAGCAGAACACAACAGCTAGATCCAAGCAAGGCACAACTGGATGAACTCAAAATTAATGCCCACTATATAGGGCAAACAATTAAACAGAGGACAAAATGGAGTAAAAAACAGCAGGCAAATAACATGTAAATCATAAGTCAACACAAACTTGAATTATAACTATCAATATAAATGCACTCAATTCACCAATTAAGAGAAATAGACAGGCACAGTGGATTAGGAAACAAAACCCAACAATATGCTGTATACAAGAAACACACTTAAGTGAAAATGACATATATAGGCTAAAAGTCAATGGATGGAAAACAATACTACATGCCCCAGCTCCTCACGAAAAATTAGGTGCAGCAATTATGTTCACAGGCCATCTCAACTTCAACCAAGAAGGATCAAACGAAATAAAGAAGGCACTGTATACTGTTGAGGGGAAAATTCAAGAGGAAGAGGTAACACTCATAAAAATCTGTGCACCAAACACTGGAGCACCAACTATGCAAGACAAATCATAACGGACATGAAAAATCTAGTATCCGAGACCACAATCTTAAGAGGAGTACTTAACACTGCTTTTTCTCAAAAAGATATGTCAGCCAGACAAAAAATTAGCGAAGAAGTATCAGAACTGAACCAGAACTTGGAACAAATTGACATGTTGGACACAAACAGAGTGTTCCACTGAACCACAGATGAATACACATTTTCAGCTGCACATGGGTAATTTTCTAAAACAGACCACATACTGGTTTATAGGTCATGTTTAACTATATGCAACAAAACAGAAATCATCCCAAGCATATTATCTGAACATAGTGCAAAGAAACTGCAAATAAACAACAAAAGAAACCAGAAAAACCCACTAAATGTATGGAAATTAAACAATACCTCACTAAGCAATCAATGGATCACAGATGAAATTAAACAAGAAATTCAGCAATATCTACAGTTCAATGAAAATTCAACCACAACTTATTGGAATATATGATATGCGATGAAAGCAGTTTTCAGAGGAAAAATCATAGGTATGAACTCACACATTAGGAAAACAGAACTGGAACAAATAAACAACGTAGTGCTGCACTGCCCACATCTATAAAAGGAAGAGCAAACAAATGCTAGAACCCAAAGATGGGAACAAAACATAAAGTTTAAAGCAGAAATTTTTTCAATTGAGATGAAAACAGTTGAAAGAATCAATGAATCAAAAAGCTGATTCTTTGAAAAACTAAATAAAATCTACAAGCCCTTAGCTAACCTCATCAAAAAGAGGAAAGAAAAAATTCAAATATAAGCAGTAAGGAATGAAGAAAAGCTGATTAGTATCCTGCAGCTTATGCCATTCACTTTGCCTTATCTGACTCAATTGAAATGGGTGAAATCACCACAGACCTAGTAGAAATTCAGAACATTATCAATATCTGTTTTGAGAATTTTTATGTTCCCAGAATAGAAGACACAGAAGTAATGGACAGATTCCTTGAAAGGTAGAAATTACCAAAACAAAATCAAGAAGATATAACAACTCTCAATAACACAGTAACAGACAACAAGATATGAAATGCAATACAAAAGTGCCGACAGAGAAAAGTCCAGGTCCTGATGGATTCACAGCTGAATTCTACAAGAAATTTATAGAAGATATAATCCCTACACTCCTCAAACTCTTCAATGAAATTGAAAAGGAATGAGTCTTCACAAAATCATTTCTAGAGGAAAGTATTATACTGATTCCAAAACTAGGGAAAGACACAGTTAAAAAAGAGAACTAGAGTCCAATTACCCTCATGAACATAGATGCAAAAATACTCAACAAAATCCTGGCAAATTGAATACAGCATATCATCAAGAAGATCATACACCAGGTAGGATTCATCCCAGGGATGCAAGGATGGTTCAATATTCGAAAATCTATAAAAGTAATACACTATATTAATAGTCTGAAATCTAAAAGCCACATGATGACCTAAATTGATGCAGAAAAAGCTTTTGACAAAGTCCAACACTCATTCATGTTCAAAGTCCTGCAGAAAATTGGAATAGAAGGCCTCTACTTCAATGTGATAAAAGCCATCTATGACAACACAATGGCCAATATAATTCTTAATGGAAAAAACTGAAATCTTTTTCTCTTAGATCTGGTTCAAGGCAAGGATATCCTCTATCACCCCTCCTATTCAATGGAGTTTTGGAATCATTAGCTACAGCCATTAGACAAGAGGGAGATTTAAAATGAAGAAGAATAGGTAAAGAAGAAGTTAAATTATCATTATTTGCATATGACATGATACTTTACTTGGTAGACCCAAAAAACTCCACCAAGAAGCTATGAGAATTGATACACAAATTCAGTAGCATAGCAGAATACAAAGTCAATACTCAAAAGTCAATAGCATTCCTCTACACAGATAACAAACACACTGAGATGGAATCTATAGAAACAATTTCTTTTACAATAGCATCACAGAAAATGGAATAACTTTTAATTCACTTTATCAAAGAACTTAAATATATTTTCATAGAAAATTACAGTATCCTAAGAAAAGAGATTGTAGAGGATTTCAGAAAATCTAAAGATATTCCCTGCTCCTCGATAGGAAGAAATAACATCGTGACGATGGCCATACTCCTAAAATTGTTGTACAGATTTAATGAAGTCCCTATTAAACTGCCACCAACATACCTCCCAGACTTAGAGAACTCATTCAAAAAATTAATTTGGAACCACAAACAATTTAGAATAGCAAAGGCAATCCTGGTCAACAAAGACAAAGCAGGAGGCATTACATTACCTGAGCTGAAATTATACTACAAAATTATTGTGATAAAATCAACATGGTATTGGCAACAAAATAGACCTGAGGATCAATGGAATAGATTAGAAGATGCAGAGGCCTCTATAAACACACTCAGCCACCTAATCTTACACAAAGGTGCCAAACAAGCTTACTAGAAGTAAGATAGCCTCTATAACAAATGGTGCTTAAAAAATTGGCTTTCTATATATCGAAAACTAAAATCTGACCCAGCTAAATCATAATGCAGTAAGCTGAAGTAAAAATGGATTAAAGATCTAAACATTAAAACAGAAACACTCAGTCTCCTGGAAGCGAAAGTAGGAGGAACTCAGAAAGACACAGGGGTAGGCAAAAAGTTCATGAACAAACATATATTCACATGGGAAACACTTGAAAGAATTAACAACTGAGACCAACACGTACTGAGAAGATTTTGCATGTCAAAATAAATCATCAAGAAAGTGAAAAGACAACCCACAAATTTCAAAAAGGTATTAACTCATAAGTACTCTGACAAAGGTCTGATCTCCAGAATTTATAAAGAAGTAAAATGTATTAGGGCTTTCAAATTTAAAGACTATGTTCAGAAATGGGTATCTGAGATGAATACACACTTCTCAGTGGACAAATGTAAAGAAGTGAATAAATATATGAAAAAAATGCTTCACTTCACTAGTTATCTGTGAAATGCAAATTAAAACAACACTGAGAAACTATCTCACACCAAAAAGAATGGTTATCATAAAGATATCAACCAATAATAAATGTTGGAGAGGATGTGGAAAAAGAGAAACATACTCCACAGATGGTGGGAATGTAGACTGGTGCAACCATTGTGGAGATCAGTGTGGAGACTCCTCAAAAACTAGAACTGGTCCTCCCATTCAAGCTGGCTATCTCCCTACTTGGAATTTTCCTGGAGGAACTGAAAACACCATGTCATATTAATATATGTGTACATATGTTCATTACACCACAATGTACGATCACCAAATCTTGGAAATAACCAAGATGCCTGTCATATGAGAAATGAACGAAAAAGATGTGATATTTTTATATAATGCAGTATTACTCAGCTATAAAAAATGATAAACTTGAAGCATTTATATTGAAGTGGATGACACTCGAACATATACTCATAAGTGAAATGAACCAGACACACATGTGCAAATATCGTATAGTCTCCCTAGTATAAGAAATAAAAAAAAAAAAAAAAAAAGAAATACAAGTAGAAAGCTATAACAACAACCAAGAAGAATTTAGTCAGATAGGGTAAACTGAACTGCATATTTTGCAGTGTACTAATCAGCTTCTTTTCTGGATAGTTATCAACCTAAGTTTGCAGATCAAAAATTGGAGAAATGGAAGCGTTAAAAGTCAGACATTTTGGCCCAAGCCTTTGAAGTTCATTGAAGACTCAGGACATAGAAGCACTTGTAATGTAACATCATGGAACTCAGTTGTACCACAATCTTTCAGATCATGGAGATTTTTGGAGCCACAGAGGAATGTGACCAATGATGTATAGTGTGTCTAAGGAGAGTCACATGGAGAGATACTTTTCTCACAGGCTTTCACAGTGAGTAAACTGGTCAAGCAATGGTCGTGCCTCATCCACATGGCTGACACTGACAGAGGATTTATAAAGTGAGGTACAGGGTTACAGGATAAACCCTGAGGGGACTTGCCTGATCTCATCAGACATAAAAGTTGCACTTTTTCATATAGGTCATGCTGTTTCTTATTTTTAACCATCCAACAGAAAAGTATAAAAGGAGGTATATAAAATAAATCCATCATAGTATGCTGAGGTGTAAATGGCTCTAGTCAAAAGTGTTTTGCTGAATTCAAGCATCTACAATAATTGCATGACAATAGATACATAACTGACATAACTAAACAAAAAAGGGATACAAAAGAATACCATTCTGTATTTGTATATTCGTAATAGATAGGATAAATATGCAGCTACTTTAACATAATTCTATGAGAAGAAAGTTTTGCACTAATAGTGTTTGCACAGTATATCCTCTCTGCTTCTTGTAGTATGGACAACTAATAGGAATATAACAATGTAGAAAGTATTAATTATTGAAAGTGTACTATAAATATGCTTTAAAATAGATAGGTATAGAGCTACATTCTCTTAATTCAATGGATTGATTGATCTTCTCTAATATTATCTGTCAATAGAATATCATGTCTTCACCTTGTACAAAATTAACAACTAAGAAAGTAATATGTAATGCATTAATTATTGAATCTGTTCTAATAATTTGATTTGAAACTGTCTCATTGCTATTTGTTCTATAAACTTTTGGAAGAAAAAAGTCCAGCCTGGACAAGTTAGTAACTTAATAAGAACATGTCAAAGTAAAATAAAGTAGTTAAATAAAATAAAATAGTGAAAGGAAATGAAGTGAAATAGGGCTAGTGATGAAGGTCAGGACAGTAGCCTTTAATAGTCCTAGTACCCCTCCCCACTCAGCCAAAAATATAGTCATAACAATAGTTCTTCTCAGTTGAACTACATATTGCATATTATGCTTACTGCTCCACATTTCATTATTATAACTAATTATAGACAAATGCTTTTAGATCCATTGTCTTACAGAGAAAAATACTGCAGCTAAGAAAGTCAAAGTCACAGACAGTAAATGGTAGGTCTCCTCTCTTTGGCAGCCTGGGCGTGGCTTGCTAGCCAAGCAACAGTAGGGGATCTCTTGTTTAGGTCTTGGGCCTAAATCTGGTATATTGAACCAATGCAGTGATTGGTTAATTATTTCAATTTGAGAAGTTAAGAGCTTAACAAAATCAACTCAACAATTCCACATCTTAGGATGCGCATCACTTGATGGAGAATGAAGAAATTCCAAAGTTCCCACTCTTCCTTGGAGGAGCTCCAGTCTTCCCCATCAGCTTGGACGTCATCTCCGGGCTCTAGCAAAGACTACTAAGCTTCTGCCTTGGATTCTTCAGCCTTCTGCTGTAGACTCATCAGCCTTTCATTATAGATCCATTAGCCTACTGATACAGATTTTCAAGAAACACTGCAGTGAATTCCAGACCTTGAACTGAATCGTTCAGTCTCCAGTGTGCAGATACATCTTGCTCACTTCCTCATGCAACTCTGTAGCTGACTGTTGTGAGCGAATCTTGGAATTTCCTATACATTTGTACAAATTGTGTTATATCTATACCTCCAGTAAAACCCTGGCTGATACAGAATTTGGTACTGGCAGTGGGGCTAAAGGAAAATAATATAATAATGGCACTTTTTAATGCCTTTAGGAGTTCTTGATGTTAGCTCCATGACTTAATGAGACCTAAGGACACTATCAACACTCCTGATCTTATGGATTATATTGATAATTCTTGGTGCAAGCTGTTTAAACTAATGTGGCATTTAGATCCATTTGATTATCCTAATTCATCACTTTTGAGATGTCAGGAATTTAGCAATGCTGAATGTGAAAATTTTTAATTTATTTGGTGGAATAAAGAATATAATAATGCCAGGTGGCTAGTCTTAGCCTTACTGGATATGCATGAGTGAAAATAAGAAGCTCAAGGATTTGATGAGAAATTTAAAAAGTTTATCAGTGTGTCCTGAAAGATAATATTGTTTATTTTGTCCACATAGCTGAGATCACAGAAACCTCCTATTTGCCCCTGCAAAGCCTCATGCACTCATGCGGTGGCTTATGGAGTTTGTGATTAGTTATTGTGGGTGTGGATGCTATACCTGCCCTGGGGAAGTTAATCTGAATTACAATGTCAAGAGGGGACAAAGGCTATCTAGATAGAACTGTTGCCATTCCCTTTGCTATCTGTTCTTTGCCACAACCACAAAAGGTTTCTCTGTGCCATGTACCACTCTACCTTGGAGCCAGCTGGGTATGAACTGAAACCTGTACTATCTGTGAGCTAAATAAACCTTCCCTTCCTTCATTTTGGGTGTCAGGTATTTGTCACAAAGATGACAGAAGAGGAACTGAGACAGAATTTGGTACCAGATAGTTGGGGTCATTACTGCATCTTAACCTCACCATGTGGATGAAAAGCTTCTGAGAGTGGCTTATAGAAAGAGAAAAGAAAGTTTTGCAGATGTTTCCTACAAGAGAAGCACTAGATCAGCTTTAGCTATTCTGTATGGGAGACTCTGGGCAGAGCTCAGAAGATCTGAAGGCTGAAAGAAATCCTGCCTGTAAAGACCATGCTGGGAGGTTTTTGCTGGGAAGAACTGCTTTAGTTGCTGGACTCCAGATGATTTCTGCAATGGCTTAGCAAAAAGTTTGTACACATTTTCCTCATGTCCAGAGACTTTGCCTGATACTGAGGTTAAGCATGGTGGACTGATTAATCTTTCATAAGAAATTTCAAAGCAGCCAAATATTAAGACAGTGTCATAACTATTGCTGGGGGATGTTAGTCAGACTTAAGTTGAGAACCAAAAGCAAAGAGCCCAGCAGGATGATTTAAATCATTGTGAGGATGGCCAGAAAAGAAGCCACAATAAATGTCTAGAATACAAATATAGAGCTGAGAGAATCTACCTTGCCTGGAAAGAACCAGAGAATCGAAGATCGGCCTGAGGACATCACAGGAGGCAGCAGATCTCCATCTTTTCCAGCCTCAGAGTTTCAAATGTCAGGGACTTTGCCTTGGGGTAAAAGCCTCAGAGAACCATATTCCAGAATGGAGGAAGTGACCACACAGCATTTCAGAATGGCACCAGCATGGAGAATTTATTCCTTGGAATCAGGGTCAGAGTGCTGAGTGATCTAGAGTGCTGAGTGATCTAGGTACTCAGCCCCTATAGCCAAGAGAGGAAAGCCTAGGTACCAATCCAGCTAGCAGCAGAACCTAGCATCACCCACATGATTTGGGTTTTAGGCACTTACAGAAGTAAGAGTTCTAAGTTTAAGAAGGCTTCCACCTTGATTTCAGAATGCTTCAGAGGCCAGGTAGTATGCCCCTGAGAGGGCAGTGTTTAAATCTCTGAGTGAGAAGCCTATGCAGTGGAAGCCCCAGAAGTTTGGAAAACCCAAAAATGTGGATCACCTAAGGGAAACTGAGAGAGAAGCCATGGGAGCTATCACCAAGAGTACAATAGGGATGGAGCCACATGGAGCTCACAATTTGCCACAGATTGTTGCAGATGTACCAATCAGAAATATGTCAGTTAATGTTTGCCATGCTGGATTTTGGATTTGTGTTGGAACCAATGTTTTGTATTCCCTTGTTGTTTGTATCTTTTGACATGGTAATGTATAACTCATGCCAATGAATGCTGGGAGTGTTAGACTTTTTTATAGGGGCTCATAACAAAGAGTTTGTTTGGGTCTTGGAGGAGACTAGGGACTTAGATTTTACAGCAATGCTGAAACTGTATCTCTATGGCAATTCTTGGAGATGGACTAAAGTGTCTTTTGCAGAAAAAGGATGTGCATGAGTCTTTGGAGGTCAGGAGTTGAATGTTATGGTTTGTATGTAGCTGTTCCCTCAATGCCTCATGAGGTCAGGGGGTGGTTTCCAGTGTTTGTGATTGATTATTGGGTAAGATAATCTGCATTATGACATGAAGAGGGAAAAGAGGATAGCCAGAGGGCGCTGCTGCCACTCCCTTTGCTCTTTGTTCTTTGTTACCATCACAAAAGTTTCTCTCAGCCATGTGCCACTCTGCCTTGGAGCCAAATGAGTATGAATGAAACCTTCACTTACTGTGAGCTAAATAAACCTTTCCTTTCTTCATTTTAGGAACTCATATTTATCCCAGCAGTGAGAGAAAAGTAACCAAGACAGCCAAGAATGGGCTGCAGGATGAATTCTACAGTGCCAATGTCTCTGTCCAAGAAAATTGGGCTAATGTACGTAGAGCTGCCAAGAAGGAGATGATGTTTGAGTATTGAAAACACCACTATCTAACAGAAATTCTTTGATCCTTTTTAATGATAGAACCTGGTTCCATCAGAGGCTACCAATAACATATTGTTTTGATCTTCACTAGCTTTTAAAATTTTATAAAATATTACTGTTATCATTTTTCTATTTGGGTCATTCAAAGAGTTTATCTTAGTTTATATTCATGCTGACTACACAACACCTCAGAACATGGCATGTAAAACTGTAAATGTTTTTCTTTTTTTGTGTCTCTTTTTTTTCATTTATTTTTATTTTATTAAAATACAAATGTCAATCAGACAGTTTCAAGACACCTTAATCATACACATTCAATGAATTAATACATTGCAAACTGTAAAACTGTAAATGTAACATAGGTAATTTATGGTGCAGAAAATTTAGGATGTACTGAAAAGTGGGAAATGACTCATCTTCCATCATCAGAGATAAAGGGGAAACTATACACTGAAATTATAATCCACAGCTGTATAACTTGTTTCCAGAATAAAGAATAATATTCAATAAACAAAAATGATCACTAAAAATGATTAACTTTGAGTCTTACCATAGGAAGAATTACCTTATCTAGAACACAAACTCCTGCCCATTCAATATGAACTCGTTTCTTCACACTGAGATGTTTTTATCCCTTGAAATCCTTCCGAGTACCATGATTTTTTAGATCCATCTGGTGATGCAAGCATAAATGATGTATGGTATACATCAAAGTATCAATAGTGTGCATAAATTTTTCAATAAAAACCTATAGAAAAATTAAAAAAAAATTCTTGTCTAAGATAATATTTCCTATTCTGTGACTATTTGGTACTCTTTTCCATTGTTCTGTGTTTTAATTCTGGTGCAATTGTTGTAAGTATATGCATAATTTCAGATACAGATGTTTTGTGGTTTAGCAATGCAGGATATATTTTGTTCTGTTTTGTATAAAATACAGTCAACAATGAGTTCAGTTCGAAGTATCCACTGTAGGGCTTGGTGTCTAGTTCAGTGACAATGTGGTTTAGGATAATTTTTCCTAAATGCAAACAAGCAGATTGCAGTAGAGAAATTGAGAAATTTTATAAAAGTCACTCCATAATCATCTGCCAAGAGGTTAGTAATATTTAATGGATAATTTGTCTTTAAGATGAACTATGATATAACTCAGTTTCTAATACAGTAAATGTAAACATATTTCTAAAAGCAAACAAAACAGCAAAGAGTATATTTATAAGAATATTTTCATTTTTGCATATTTGGATATCCAATATTCCTAATTTACAGAAATAGTATGCGACCAAAATCATGAAACATCAGAAGAGGATACTTTCTATTCTGCTTAAGTTTGCTGCTCAGTAGTCAGCTTTGTTAAAAGTATGAGATGATGTCTCCAATGAATTTTCCCCTTTTTTTTTGATGCATGATCAAGCTATCATTTAATCTTTAACATAAACAAATGCAAGACTAACCGAGAAGTTATAAGGAAAAAATGTTTTCCCAGTAGGAATAGAATTAGTAGATTCAAAACATTTGCATGACTTTATCTGCATTATATGTCAGCCTATACATATTGCTAAGTCAAAATATTAATTATTTTTAGTACTGGGTATTGAAACCAGGGCCTAGTTGATGCTAGGACAGTTCTCTTCTGCAGAGTTACATCCCTTCCCCTTTCAGCTCCTTATCTTATTTTAATTTATCTTATCTTCATTTTGAGATACAGTTCCATTGAATTGCTTTGGCTGTCTTTGAAATTTACAATCTTCCTGTTTTAGGTATTTGGGGAATTGTAATTAGAGAAAAGTGCTACAGTACATAGCTGAAACAGAAAAGTGTTTGAAATGACTCATTTTAGTGCTCTAGATTGATACTTGGGTAACTGTTCAATTTAATATGTATCTATTACATTAAGTTGTTATGTGAATTTAAAGAAATTACAAAACCTTTCTTCCTGTATTTTAGGGAAGGGTCTAGAGGGAGTTCAGCTTATCACTACTAGATTGGACTTGTAGTGATCCATCTATTCACAGCCTCCAAGAGCTTTGATTACAGGGACATGCCACCATGCCCAGTCTCAGTTGCCATCTCAGCACGCCTGGGGAGCAGGGTTGTTTGGCAGGCCTGGGAATCGAACCCCTGGATCCCGCACCTGCTTGCTGGTGCTTTAATCCACTGAGGTATTTGGACGGCCCTACAAAACTCTTCTTATTTGCTTTCAACATGTTCTTAGAGCATGACACAAAATATAAGTAGAGTTGATATCTTAGAGTTATAAAATTATATTTAATTAAAATGTGATTAAGATACAATGACAGCTTGTGGTATTTAGGAATTTGAACCTTACACAACAACTTTAAAAGTTATTAGGACATTTAAGCTTAGTGCAATTTATGAATTAAGCAGAATAAGAATAATTTCAGTGTCAAAGTTAAGGAATCCCAGATATAAAATGTTCCAATAACTTACTCAGAAATCAAAGCTTCATGGGATGAATGCTCAAAGAGTAAAGACCTTCCAATTTCAGGCCCCCTTTCTACTATGCAGTATCTCCTCTTCTGACATATATGGCTTTCCAGGTAATGAACTCTTTGAAAACTGAGTTGTTTTCAACAAAGAACAAGCAAAATAGTACAATTATAGAGCAATAAATTCCTTTTTGAACCTTTATGTGTGATTTCAGATACAAGTAAATTCAAAGGATTCCAGCCAATGAAGATTTTTGCTGCATTTTCACAACATTCAAAATGTTTAACATTATTCCACTATATTCACATGACTCATAGATATGAAATTATGTTTTTTAACCAAATGTGCCTCTTTTGTGCTGAAAATTAGCTCATGCAAATTTTGTTAGGTGCAAAATCAGTTGCATCTAACTCGATTTATGTTTTTTGAAGATCTATAATGAAAGAATTTACTATGTATCAGAACATACTGATTAAGGGGCTGGCCAGATAGCTCAGCAGACTAAAGTGCCTGCTTAGGTGGGTGCAGTGAAAAGGTTCAATCTTGGCTTGCTATGTCGACCCTGCCCTGCGTCTCGCTGAGACAGTGATTGAGAGTGGATGTGGTGGTGCACGCCTGTAATCCAAGTGCTTGGGAGGCTGAAATCAGGAGGATCACTACAAGTCTGATCTATGTAGTGAGATCCCGTAGGCCTTGTTTTAATTACATTTAATATACACAATATATATGTATATGTATATTGTTTGTCAAAGAAAATTAAAAATGGTTTAGCAAGCTCACACTTCTAAAAATAATATTAGCAGCCATTTACATTAAATTTTAACACCTTCTGTAATATTGATGATAGGAGAAATGTATTCCAAAAAGGAACCATATATAGATAGATATAGATGAAATAATTTTAAAAGTATTTCAATAGTATATGATCAAAGAAATTTGATGCAAAATGATTCATGGAATTTAATACAAAAATATTTCAAGAAATTTGAAATAAGATTCACTATGATGTTTACAGATCTGTGAGTTAGTTTTGAGAAGTGGAAGACAGGTTATGTATGAGGACACAGTTTTTTTCTAGAAATATGACTATACAACCAACTTATGCAGATTATTTCCAGATGCATGATTTTAGGGCATGTGTCAAATAAAAATGAATGTAGGTTATTATTAAATAATGCCTTTAGGTCATTTGTAAAACTTTCTCTGTTGTTCTAATTCCTTCTATTAAACAGTTACATTGAAATTAATTATTTTGGTCACCGATTCGAAGTATAGTTGGTCTGTAAATCTAACTGGTGTACTTATTTGTATGCATCTGTAATGTCTTCCACAAGCCTTCAAATTAGAGCCTGGTCACCTTTGCATGATACCATTTGGAGGTGATAAACTCTTTCAGAGACAGGGCCCAATTGAAGGAAGTAAGATCACTGGGGTGTATTCTTTGAGGAGGGTATTGTGACCCTGGTCCTGTCTTCTTTAATTCTTTGTTGCAAGCTACCATGAAGTGAACAGGTTTAACTTATCATATTCCTTGCCATGATGTACTATGCCACACCGAACTGTAACTAACAAAAGTTACCAACCATAGATTGAGATGATGAGTCAAAACAAATCTTTTCTCTAAGTTATTTTTTCCAAGGTAATACATATACATGTTTTTAAAAGGGATGAGCTATTATTTTCATGGGTTACCCCATTTATTTGATGTCTTCTAATTCAGCTGCATGTGCAAAAATGTGTGTGCAGACATCCAACTTTATATAGCCATCAAGCAGCCCAGTCTGTCATCACATGTTCATGTCTGACAAGTTATTATTCAAATTTTTGGGATGAGGAACAGCATCAAAGGTAGGCCAACTGAGAAAGTATTTACACAGCAGAACAGGAACTAGCCCCAGAGTAGCTGGAGATGTTAAGTCTTTTGAGAATTTTTATTAAAGTATTTTGATGCCTCTGTGTTTTCTGAAGTCTTTTATTCGATACCTACAGAACTTTTCTTTTAAACATTGTATCTCTGAATGAATAGGTAGTTGAATTAAAGTTAGTTTGAATTTTAAGTGTTATTTTGTGAGTAACTATTTACATGTTAGAGACAGCTTCCTCATGCCTGATACCCCATTGAAATTAGAAAATCAATTATTCAACAGACTAATACTTCCAATGAAATGTGATTTTTCTTGTAAAATTATCAAAGGGATTTCCTTCTTTCAGTTATGCAAATTTATTTTGTCTGTTCTTATTTTGTATGAACTCTTGTATTTGATGCTAATGATAAATTTTCCCTTAAAAACTGTTTTGCATTTTGTTTTATTATAGCTCAACGCACTGCCAATTTGATTTTGACTCCCTCAATGGTCTTGAATTAACTAGAAGAAAAAGTACAGGCATGGAAGAGTAAAATAAACCTCAAGAAATGAGAGAGAGGGAGGGAGCAAGGGAGCGAGCGAGCGAGAGAGAGAGAGAGAGAGAGGAGGCAGAAATGTGGTAGAGGCAACGGATTTGTTATGATGGAGATTATAATAATACCAATGATTATTTCTCATACATTACTCAATAGTCACCACGGTGTGTTTTACATAAGATTTAGTATTAGGCTGTTCTTTCAGTAGTTACTAAAGAGTAGACACTCAGGAAGAGATGCAACATATTGTTTGAAGTGTGTTGGTGTTATTATTTTATAGACAAAGAAGTGAAATACAAAAATTATATCAATTTCACATGATATGTTTTACTAAGTGATAAAGCACAGATTTCAACCCAGATTTGTCTTCAAAGATTATCAATAAAAGTGTACTATTTGCAACAATTAATACACTTATTTAACTTTTAAGCACTTAAAGAAGAAATGTTAATTATTTACATTTCTGAAGGTTTATAATTGAAAAATATACACATTTAACTGATATTCCATTTTGTGCACTAATAAAATATGATGATTTTTCTATCTTAGATTATTTTAAATGCCTAATACAGTGTTTCCTTAGGTCATATCTCATTGTTTAAAATAATTTTCCTAGGTAGCTAAAAAACACAGTAAACTATGGTTCATTTTTATAATGAACTAGGTGTTCTAGGACACAATGGAACACTTTACTTTAAAAAAAAAAACTGTATTGTAACAGCTGCTTGTCTCATTACCAAGAAATCTGTATTATTTCAGATGCCAGTGCTGACATTTTCATTTCCTCATTTCTCCACAAAATGAGTACCTCTGTTTTTCATGATTAACTTAGAGAGTTATTTTAACAGGGATTTTTTTGTGTACTTTTAATTATCAGAAATTATGCAAAAATTAGAGGTGAATAATTCTGGGACTCTATTTTTGTCAGTGATTCAAACTTTCAGAAAAAAAATCTCTCTGAATACGTCTGGGCTGATACTAAGAATTCAGTTTTGCAAACTTATTTTAAAATGTACAAAAGCAAATGATAACAGGTGCTAATAAATCAAAATTGTCAATTTCGTAGTTTGAGAGATGCTTAGAGAATTGATGAAGCACACTTTTGAGTGTGTCTCGGACCCTGGAGACTATCTGGTCCCCGGTCCCTTTCTCTCTGCTTTCTGTTTCAACTGGCTCTGATATACCTTATCCATTAGAACCAGACATTCATGTACTGAAACTTTAAAACCATAAGAAAAATTAATCCTTTCCTGATTTAAACTGATATTGCTTTTTCATTTTTTTAAAAAAATTATTTGTTTATTTATCAGAGAGTCTTGCTACTCAGTTCAGACTGATCTTCCTGTCTCAGCCTCCCCAACACAGTGATTACAGATGTGTACCACCACCCCAGGATTTGACAGCCAGTAAGGCATGCCCGGAGGAGCACGTGTAGGGTGTGAGAAATTGGAGATCAAGCCTGGGTCCTTGCTCTTGTCTGGCAGGAGCTTAATATGTCGCTCTCTCATAAGCCCCTACATTGATATTTTCAAGTGATTTGTTTACATAAGTGGAAGGCAGAACACATCCACAACATAAAATAAAGAAGGGTTATTAAAATGAACAGTGTATGTCTCTCCTTTATGTCAGTCTATGCTATGTATCATTCACAGTTTTCAGAATTTTAAAGATGCCCTCAATTCAAGTTTATATTGAAAGTATTATTCAATCCCAGGTACCAGATAAAAGAAAAAATAAAATCTGTATTGATGCAATTAAAGCTAATGATCTTTAAAATTATAAAATAAACATTACTGTGGTTCCTAGTGGATCTTTCTCTATAGATAATTAAATCAGAAGAGAAAGACATACTATTAGATCAGACAAATGGGTTAGAAGTTAAATCAGAAATATTGTAGGTGTTAGAAGCATTTGAACCATTAGTACTAAAGATCACTCACATGTAAAACAATACTAACAAATATAGCCTTTGTTTAGACAAATTATTGGATTTATCCAGAATTGCTTTTCTACTAAAGTATACCTAAGTGTACATGAATCGATACCAACTTTAAGATATTTAAGAAAGTACAAATTTTGCTTTTGCAGTTACTAACAATGTCACATATTTTACTAATAATCCCTAAATGAAACCACTTTTCTCTTCTCTAATTCTAATACTAAATAATAACAAATGTATACCCTGTTGTAAGTAACATAACAATTCTATTAAAATTGTTTTATGAATAAATATTCATTGAAATTTCAAAAGACTACAATTCTGGACAACGTTAAATTTCAGTGATAGGATGTCATCATTATATATAAAACTTTGCAACAATTTCTCAAAATTCTCTTAGCATTTCTAAAAGCTCAAGCAAAAGCTAAGAGATTAGGACTTCAAAAGAGGTAAAAAGGTTGCTCTCCAATACATTTATCATAATAGCAGAGTGCCTCTCCACATTCTACTAAAAAGAAAAGTAATAAAAAAAATTGAAAACTGAAAATCAAAGTAATATAGACCTTGAAAAATTTATCTTATTTAAAAGCAGAAAGAACTAGTTGAAAGAATTAATAATGCCTTTATCAAAAAAATGTGTTATGAAAAAATAGTGCATCTTAGAAATAAACTAAGAGAAATGTAATAGTTGCCATTTTTCTTAATAATAGGCGCCATTATAAAATTGAGTAAAGGGTAAAGGGTAAATGGAATACTAATATTTAGTATATATATATATGTATATATATATACATATATATACATATATATGTATATACATATATACATATATATACATATATATATGTATATATATATCATAATGTTATTTTCATGTGTCATTTTAAAATTTTAATTCATTTTTACATTTTAACAACAAATCTATACTCTGGATATTGTGTATCAATGAACATAGGAGTGTTAACAACTTTTCAATGTCTTTTTTCAATTATTTTGGATAAAGATTCAAAAAATAAAACATATAGAGTAGGATAAAATATTTGTAAACCAATATTTAACAAAGGATTCTTTAACATGATATATAGGAAGCTCATAATATTAATAGTGAAAAAGCCTAAGAATCATATAAAAATGGAAGGAGCATGAATAGATTGTATTCTGAAGAATGTTCATATATGACTAAGAGGTTTCTAGAAAAGTGGTCAATATTACTAATCATTAAAGAACTGAAAACAAAAACCACAATAGAATATTTCTTTGTAACTCTGAGGAGAGCTGTCATTGACAATTAAAAAAACATTTGGTGAAGAGTTAAGGAAATTAAAATTTTTGCACACTGTTATTGGGAAAACTTAAAATGATGCAGATGTAATCAAGAACATTCTGGAAGATTTTAGAAAATAATAGAGTGAAATATATGATCAGTTCTTTCTAACGTTTAAAGAAATTGGATTGAGTTAAAAGTGGAACCTACAATTAAATCTAAGAGGAAAATGTGATTACTTGACAGTGAAAGTTTATTATAAGTGAAAATGCAATGTTATAATTAGAATATCTGCAAAGGAAGCTGAGGGCAGCCATAATATATTTTTGGTAGAGGGAAATGATCATACGCTGGTTTTCTTTATATCAATTTCACTTTTGCTACTGAAAACACAGCCGATAAACTTCGCTTTTGTGGTACTGGGGATTGACTACAGCCTTTTTATTATTTATTCTGAGGAAGAGTCTCATTTATTTGCTTAGTTTCTCAGTGTGGGCTCAAATGTGTGATCTTCATGCTTCAGTCTGTCACAGTGTTATGATTATCAGTATGTGACAGCCACCACACACTTTTGATCAATTATCATGCTGATAAGGGACCAAGAAATTTGCTCACTCCTCATGCTATGAAGTCTCTTACTGTTGTAAGAGACTTCCACTTTCCTTCTTGAACATACTCAGTACCTGATACATCTTAAAGGAGCAAAAATGTATTTGACTTGGCAGGATCAAAGGCACAAATGGCATGGGAGAGGTACATGACAGATAAAAAGTTACTCACATCATAGGGATAAGGAAGCAGAGAGAGAAAAGAAGAGCAAGATGAGAGATGTACCCTTCTAATTAACACTTCCAATGAACCACCTCTTCAAACTTGTCTGACCTCCTAAACACATTCAACTGTGGATTCATCAGTGAATTAATCTATTAATGAGCATTGAGCCCTAGAATCCAATCACCTTCTAAAATTTCAACTTCTGAACACATGAGTCTTTTGTAGGAAAGTCTGCAACTCATCCACAACAATGAAAAATAATAAACATAAATTTATGACAATATAAGATTTTCTGAGTTCTCTCAGTGTTCTTCGAAGCAGTCAGTGGAGTCACCCCACCGCTCTCAGAACACATGCTGCAATAAATCCTGGAACCATGTCTAATATGGAGAAACACTTATTAATTTAAAATTTACTGCAAACAAACTTAATAAGAATGCCAGGAAATGTGATAAGGAAGAAAAGGCTGCGAAGGCCAAGATTAAAAAGGCTATTCTGAAAAGAAATACAGAAGTGGTAAGAATAAGTGCTGAAAATGCAATCCGTCAGAAAAACCAAGAGTTAGATTGTTGAGAATGACTGCTATAGTTGATGCTGTGGCTGCCAGAGTTCAAACTGCACTAAAAATAGGTGAGAAGACACAATCCATGGCAAGGTGTAGTTACATCTATGGATGATACATTGAATAGTATAAACCTTGAAATTATTTCTGTAATGTTGGACAAATTTGAACACCAGTTTGAAATTCTAGATATTGAAACACATCAAATAGAAGATACAGTGAGTAGCACTACAACCCTAACAACTCCACAAAACCAAGTGGATATGCTGCTTCAAGAAATGACAGGTGAAGCTGGGCTTAATCTCATTATAGAACTACCACAGGGTCAGACAGGTTCTGTTGTCACATATGTTACTTTGATTGAGCATGGTGAATTGGCACAGAGACTAGCTCGTCTTCATGATCAAGTATAACTGAAAGAATCATGCTTCTATTTTCTACACTTGCTGACTTATTCTTTAAGTGCATATATAGATAAGTTGAACCCCATCTATACTAAAATTTTTATATGCCAAAATGATTAGGTTCTATTTGTATATAATGCTTTCTATTGTCTTGCTGTCATTTCCAACACATTTTTTTTCCAGGCAATTTTCACATGGGAAAATTTTTACAGTTCTGTAAATTATATATGAAACTGTGAGGGGCACATTTTTGTAGATATCTTTGGCAAAGCTAACATTACTTTACATTAGAATCTTCTACCAACTAGTAGCACCAGCTACTTCTAGGGAATGTAGTTTTTACAGAATAAAGTACAGCATAAAAGTTGTGGACTTTTTTAATTCAGTTATTTTTAATCTTTATAGTGACAAATACTTTACAAACATAAAAGCAAAGAAAATGTATTTATTTGATATGTGTTAATATGTTTACATAGTCAGAGACCTCACTTAGTGTCTCACCACTTTCTATGTTTAGTTTTATATCTAAGCAGAAGCACGTTAACTTGACCTTTAATGTGTTCTTCAACTCTTAAACTTTACCATTAGATCTTAAATCCTTAATTTAATTACTATTTGAATTTATTAAACTTTTAAAAATGTATAATTTATAATTGTCCCATCTAATTTGAAAATTTAGTAATATCAAATCAGGAAATTAAGGTTTGCTATTTTGGATGATGAGGCAGGAGGATTGTCAAAATTTGACACTAGCCTGGGTTGCAAAGTGAGCTTAAGTCTCTTCTGAACTGTATAGTCAGAGCCTCTCCCAAAAACATAAAACAGAAAAGGAAATTAAGGTTTGCTCATTTCTTAATTTTTAGTTTGTTAAATATCATTAAGAATCGAAAGACTCATTTGTGGGAAAATGTTTGCATCTTGAGATCATAATGCTAATTGAAATATATTAGACATGAAAACTTAAAAATATCACATGGTTTCTATTATATAAGCAAACCAAAATATAAAGGATAATAGAAAATAGGAAGATAGGTCTTTTGCAAAAAAAGGGGACAAAGAAGTGGGGGACGGATGAGGACAAAAGATTATGTGTTCTGTATATGTGCCAGCACTTCACAAGGGCTATCATCATGTTCTACAAACAAGTACTAATAAGTCAAGAATACAAAATCATAATTAGACTTTTACAAATAGGTATTAATAAAACAAGAATAAAAAATAATCTGAATTTTTGTACTTTTAAATGAAATTCTAAAGCATACCTGAATGATTTTCTTGTTTATGCTTATTTCTTGTTTTAAAAACAGACTAATTTGCATGATATTAGCATCATTTACATGTTTCCATGTTTGTTCACCAAATGCTGTTCTACAATTTTGACATGTATTTTTATGCCAAAATAACTAAATCGGAAAACAAAAGGAACCAAGTCAATTCATAACTTCTGTTAATTCCTGGTTAAATCTGTTCATTGTTTTCTTTCAATGCAACCCTTCCACTAAGTGCAAAAATAAAGTGAAAACAATAAGTTGATATGTTAGGTTCAGTCATGCAAATAACTTGCACCCCAGTGGAAGAGAACACAACATAGGGTGTTGGGATGAAGGACACCTCAATCGTTAGATTCTGTTCAAACTTTGGTAAGCCACGGTCCTTGGATGTAACATGTGGATGACGAGCTGTCCTGTCTGCCATCTCTCCAGGAATATGAAACTTTTTTAACTACCTGAAATGAAGAAATTAGCATAGGCCTGCAATTTTGTGATACGACCTTCCCAATGAGGAAAAATGGCCAAGTTATACTGCTCATCTCATATATTACTAATCTAGGTTAAATAAATTGGATGCTTTTTCTTTATTTGCTTTAAGATTCATCCATGAAAAAGCTCCAGTATTTCTTGAAGTTCTATTCAAGAGTAGATCTGTTTAGAAGCACCTTTGTACTCAAATATTATATTTCCTACAACATGTGAGAGAAAATTATGATTCAGTAGTTAACTAACAGGGAAATTACTCTTTTGCTAAGTTTGGATTAAACCTTTTTAAATTTCTTGGAACTTGACTATACTTATGAGTTTAATATAGGGAACTTTTTATTTTGTTTATAATTGATGTTTGCTCCTTTCTACTTAAACATTGTTTGTTGGTAATGGAACATCCTAGGGAAGCACAGAAGAGATTATTAACAGATTTAAATGTCTATGAAACAGTTTGTTTTCCATTGCTTTTAATTTTGTTTTTCATATATATATATATGAATATATATATGAATATATATATATATATATATATATATATATATATATATATATATATATGATACAGGGTCTCACTGTGCAACTTGGAATCATAGTGATTCTCCTGTTTTCAGCCTCATCAGAACTGTCAGTACAGGAGTGCACCACTACCACCACTACAGCCACTCTCAGTGACCAGCTCAGCACTCCCGGGAGTGGTTCTAGTGTGTCCTGTGGTGCCAGAGATCAAATCCTGGTCCCTGTGCTTGCCTAAGCAGGCACCTAGTCTGCTGAGCTATCACACTGGATCTTCAATTTAAAAAATATTTTAAACTTTTTAAAAAATTATTTTAAAGATAAAAAGACAACAAAAACAAAGATAAAAGCAAAGTAACATAAAACAATAAAAATGATATAGAATTTCAAAATAAGTACAAAATTAATAATGTTTGTTATATTAAATGTTGTTACCAAATTTGTTGCTTAGTTTACCAGATATATTCATGCAAGATTGATCAAACAAGATCTATTGTTGTTTAACTTGATTAAAATTGATAAATTTTGAATAATGCTCACTTAAATCTAGAAATCTCTACTTCTGATCTAAAAATAACTTCATATTGTCAAAGCCATATCAAACTTACACTTAAAAAACATTGATGGGCCCCAATTTTTATGTCTGGATTTTTGCTTGATTTTCATAAATTTTATTTCTTAGGATTTATTTCAAAACATATACAGCCTCCAAATCTGTGAACTCCTACCTGTTATGGATAATTACATTTTCCTAAATATTTGATTATATTATTTAGTTAAATACATAAATTCAAATGCTCAGAAACATCTTGCTGTGCCTTCATCATTAACAAATATTGCTTAAAAATATCCCTGTGAAATATATCTGAATGATTATTATCTTCTATCTTCCTATATACTATTTGAGGTGAAAATTATGTTCTAGATTATCTTTACTGATAAATTTGTCAGAAATTTTTATGAGGTGAAACACTGCAGATAAAACAAGTAAGTTATGGTATGAGATGATTACTTTGGAAAACTCTAAGATAGGAACGTTTGGGCCATCTGAAGATATCTATGGAGAAATTAATAGCAAAGGATTAATAGGATGAGCAACACAAATTCAGCCCAACTATCTATGAATCTTATGAAACTAGTAGATCACACCTTCAAAGTACAGTCCAAGGAAATGAAGTTAGTGAAAAGGAAAATGGTACTGAGTTGAGCAGGACAGGAGGGGATTTGGGGCAAGATTTATCTATGTATGTAAACAGGATGGTTTAGACACCTATACTGTGTATTCCTTTTGGTCTACGGAAAGGAAAAGATAATTACTTAAGTTTTTTGTGTTCCTTTTCAATTGTTTGTACTTTTTCTTAGTTTCTAATACAATTTTTTCTCTTCTTCCAATTTTACATGCATATATCTGGTAACATGAATAATTGGAAGATACTGTGTATTATAACAAATACTGTGAAATTCATATTTCTTTTTAAAGTGAAATTCTGTATCGCTTGTATTTTTTAATTTAAAAAATGTAAAATAAAAATAAAGTAAAACAAGATCTCCTCTGTGTAAATATTTTAAAAACCCAGTAAAAATCAATGAGTTTTCTGATAGAATATATCGCACTTAACTATGGCAACATAATAAGCATCACTAGATATCCTAATGAAAAATTTGTAAAAGATTGGGATAAATACAAAGTATTAAAAATATACAATATATGGGTCAGGAAGATAGCTCAATAGAATAAGTGCTTGCTTGGCAAACATGAGGGCCTGAGTTAAATCCCTGGTTCCACAAAAAAACACACAATGTATAATATATCATAATTCAAATGAAGAAAGCTATTAATCAGAATTAAAAATGGTGCTTTCATGGAAAATATGGTATTCAATAATTAGTTAATATTCAAGAGATTTTCTTATTTTTATAATAAATATGAAGAATATATTTTTCAAAAAGAAAAATACTACAAGAAGCAATAGAGATGGAGTTAAAATTTTACTCCACGCATAGACATTCAGCTACTTTTAAAAGTAGCACTGTTATAAACAGAACTTCAATTAACTACAGGGCATTAAGTTTATAATTGAATCCAAGAGCTATCACATAGATTTAATAAGTTCATTGGGAATATTGTGAGCTCATGTTATAGAAAAACAGAAAGGAAAATAAGAAGGACTTGATGAATGTATCAATCAAATACATCAAAAGAAACAGAAAAAAAGAAGAATAGTTTTTTTTTTCTTTTTTTTTATATTTCATGTATTTTGTACAGGGTCTCACTGGATAGCTCAGACTCATAGTGATCCTCCTGTTTTCAGTATCCCTAGAACTGAAATTACAGGTGTATGCCACCATGCCCGGTCTCGGTGTCTGGCTCAGCTTACTCGGGGGTGGGGCTAGCATGGCATGTGGTGCTGGGGATTGACCCTTGGTCCCTGTTCTTACCTTGGTCCCCGCACTTGCCTAGGCAGGCTCTTAGTCCACTGAGCCACCTCCCTGGCCCTATCCTAACTATTTTGTATATACAGATAAAATATGGTCCTTCATTTGTATCCCCTTTTCTTGTTTAGTTTTGTCAGAAATGGGTATTCCATTGCCATTTTAGGTGGATGAATTCAGCAAAATAGTCCAACATGGTCCATTAGTCCATAATAGCAGGGGGTTATCCATAGGGCTGGCAATGTAAGGAGTTGTTAACTTAAGACTTTTATAGCTCAAGGAGATATATAAGTAAAATATATAGAAACATAAATTCAAAACTTAAATATATGATGAAAGAAAAATTAAGTGTGATGGCACTATAATTGCGTGGATGTTTAGCTTAGAAGCTACATTAGATTTGAAGATGAGGTAGTCTTTCCTATCCAAATAAGTGACATTTAAATTGTGGACCTGAAAATTTATGTGGACATGTTTAAAATGAGATATAAAGGTGAAGCAGAAAGACTGTTTTATTTTAACTTTGATAAATGTTTTCATAAAAATGAATTAATTTTATATACAAAATGATTACATGCTTCAGTGAACGTCTATATGTTTTTTTATGAAACTGGGGATTGAATTCAGGCCCTACACTTACCAGGGAAGCACTTATTCCACTGCACCATCTCCCTGGCCCGGAAGTTTGTATTTTCATATGACATGTCCACATTCTGTTCCCCAATCCCCTCTCTTCCATCAATCACACTTCTCCTGTTTATTTCCAAAGGCTTGGTTTCATTCATCAGCCTTTTCTTCTTTTTCTCCCTTCTTTCCTTTCCCTCTCAGTTATATTTTGCTCTCCTTTCCATTTGAATATTTTCTACTATCTAGTATATATTTTCATCCTTTTCATTCCTTCAACTTCTCACATAGAGAAACAATGTGATATTAAAACACATTGGATGACTGATTTATTTCACATGCGTTTGGGCCTTTTTTCTCTTCCTTTGCACAACTTGCTGCTATTTCACAGTATTTTTATATACTTTGGTCTTTATGTGCATTCAGTATCTCATATTTAAAAATGACATGGTAATTACAAATGTGTGTTTCCTTTATTAAACTTTAGAGTATAGTCTCAAAATCCATCCACTGACCTAGAAATCTCTAAAGTGTATCATTTATGGCAGAGTAGTGCAATACTGTATAAATAAAATAAACTTTTTTTTGAGGGAAAATACTTTATTGGATAGAAAAGGGACAGACGGGTGTCCCGAGTGGGTTGCTCCTAAAATATACTTTTTAATCATTTGTCAGTTGATGGGAATTTGGATTGTTTTCAAATTTAATTATTACAAAATGGGCTCCTCTAAACATGGATATGTATACATCACTGTGATATGATATTTTTAGTTATCCCAGGAAAATAGAAATAGGGGAATAGTTAAGTAAAACAAAACCTCTAAACCTACTTTTATGAGGAATCACAACGCTGATTTTCTATGGTGGCTACTTGAGTGCATGCCACCACCAACAGCGAAGAAGAGTTCCTTTTTTCTCATAGCCATTCCAGAATTTATTATTGGCTAATTTAGTAATTACATACATTTTTTTCAGAGTGAGATGCAATCTCTGCACTCTCTTGATTTGATTCTCTCAAATGACTAGTGATGTTAAGCATCTTTTCACATATTTATGTACTATTTATATTTCTTTCTCAGAGAAGTATATATACAACTCAGCAGACCATTTTTGGATTTAATCTTTAATTTTGGAGGACCTGATTTTTATTCAATGTTTTATATAGTCTAGATATTAGTGCTTATTCTGAGGTACAACTGCCTAAATATTTTCATATTCTGTGGCTTGTCTTTCAACTCTATTAGTAATTTATATTTCTTTGCAAAAGATTTTTAGTAGTATGAGTTCCCAGTTGTTATATCTTTGCACTATTTCTTGTGTGATCAGGTTTTGTTTATGAAATTTTAGTCACACGTATGATTTCAAGAGTTTGTATTCTCTCTCCTATAAGATTTATTGTTTCTGTTTTGATATTTAGGTCTTTGATCCATTTCAATTTTAGATCAGAGCAGGATGAGAGATATGGCCTCCTTTTAGTCTTTGTCATGTGGAAAGCCAGTTTTTCCAGCAACATTCATTGAAGACACTGTATTTCTTACAATAAACATGCCTGATATTTGTGTCACATAAGATCATTGAGTATTTGTTGTTATGTCTTCATTTTCTAATCTGATTTATAAATCCTCAGATCTGGTTTTTGTCAGTACTATGATGATTTTATCATAGAACATTTGTAGTATAATTTTAAGTCATTAATCATGATGCCCCAAGTAATACAACCAAAGTCATTCATGGAAACAAGTATTACACATTACACTGAAACACAAAAACCAGAGAAGAACCAAATCCAACCAAGTAGACAGAAAGAGAAAGAGAGAGAGAGAGACAGACAGACAGACAGACAGACAGACAGACAGAGACAGAGACAGACACAGAGAGACAGAGAGAGACTACAGGTCAATCTCTTTAATCAAGAGAAATGCAAAAATTCTCAATAAGGTACTGATAAACAAATCTCAGCAAGTCAAGATATTTTGCTATGACCAATTCAGATTTATCCCAGGAATATAGTGATCTTTCAATGTACACAAATCAACAGTATCATATACCATATCAAAAAAGCTCAAAGAGGACCAGTAAGACAGCTCCGTGGACTAAAAACCTTCTTTGGCAATTATGAGGATGTGGTTTCGATCCTTTGCCCCATATGTCCCAGTGGCCCTTCCTCTGAGGCATACTGAGCTGGTGACCAAGCCCAGACATGGTGGTGCACTCCTGTAATTCCAGCCCTGGGGGAGCTGAAAACAGGAGTATCACTACATACTCCGAGATATGTAGTGAGACCCTGTACCAAATAGGTAAATGAAAAATAAAAAGCTAAGAAGTCACACGATCATTTCGAATATACAGAAAATGTATTTGGCAAAATCCAACATCCATTTGTGATAAAATACCTACAGAAAATTAGAATAGAAGGTGTTCATCTAAATCTGATAAATGTCATCTATGACAAATGAAGAGCCAATATCACATTAAATGAAAAAGCCTAAAAGTATTTACTCTAAAATCAGGAACAAGTCTTGATGCCCAATTTCACCAGTCCTACTTAATTTTGTCCTATAAACATTAACTAGAGAAATCTAGTAAAAAAAGAAATAAAAAGCATAAAGATAGGAAAGAACAAAGTTAAATTATCATTATTTGCATACAACATAGCAGTCTACAAAGAAGATTCCCAAAACTCCACCAAAGATTTGCAGACTCAGTCACCAAATACATTCATGTGTCTGGATATAAAATCAGCATTAAAAAAATAAAAAAGCACTCCAGTAAAGAGACAACAAATGCATTGAAAGAAATTGGAGAAATAACACCATTACATCATTCATAACAGCATTGAAATAAATGAAATTCTTAAGAATCAATCTAACAAAGGAAATAACAGATCTGTACATTTAAAAGTACTGTACTCTGAGAAAAGAGAATAACGAAGATATCAGTAAACAGAAAGATACTTGACTCTTAGGTGGAAAGAACCAACACAGTGAAAATGTCCATATTCCCAGAATTTTATACAGATTTAATGCAATCCCAATCACAGAATCATTAGCATACTTCACAGAACTTGGGAAAATGATCCCAAAATTTGGAATAAAAAGAGACCTAGGAAAGAGTTTTAAATTGAAACTACCATATAAAACTTCTTAAATAATCTAATGCATTACATTTATAGAGATGAAAATCATAAGATCTTTCACTAGTGTAAAGATACAAATATTTCTCAAATGTGAATTTTTGCAGTTATAGTGAAAACAGTAATGCTTATTCTAATTGATTAAAGGATAAGAAAATATATACTCATGTCCATTTGAAGCACTATTAGAAGAAATGAGGAAATACTGGGAAATGTTGGAAACCAGTTTCTTCTAGTATAGGAAGCTGCAAACTTCATCCTCAGAAAACCTATAACTTAAAAACCAGTGTACCAATTTATAAAGATTATATTATATTACTGTTATAATTTGTGTATATATGTATTCCTAAAGCCTCATGCAGTTATGGGTCAGGCTTCTAGAGTTTATGGTCTATTTACAGTCCAATGCTAGAATTATAGGTGTGAGTTCCACACTACCCAAGAATGGGTAGCTTGCATAAAATATAAGGAAGGGAAAGACGCTTGCTCTCTCTTCTCACTTTTTTCTCTTGCTTCTTTTGCTGTTTTCCACTGTCGTGTACTGTTGTCCTATTTCATGCCACCTTGCCTCAGAGCCAGGTGATTATTGAAATTTTCACACTTGTAAGCTAAATAAATAAACCTTTCCTTCTTTAATTCTTGGCATCAGGTGTTATGTCAGAACAATGAGATAGAAATAACCAAAAGTATTATCAACAGGGGAAGAAAAGTTTGGCCCATAAACCCAGATCAAATAGTTAGTTGTTTAGTCAGTTTTACAGTTAGCTATCACCAATCATCAAAACATGATGCAAATTAAAGAGGCAAATAATAAGTAAGTCATTTTAAGAAACCATAAAGAATGTGTTGTGCAACACTGGAGTAATAAAATTTCTCCCAACAACAACAAAAACATCTTTAAAAAGCAGCACTTATCAGGGCTGGCCAGGTAACTCAGCAGATTAAAGTGACTATTTAGGCAGACACAGGGACTGGGGGTTTGATCCTAGACCTACCATGCTGGCCCCAGCCCCTGGGGCACACAGAGACAGTAGATGAGACTGGGCATGGTGGGATGCACTTCTAATCCCAGCACTGGGGGGCTTAGACAGGAAGGATCACTGAGAGTCTGATTTGTGTAGTGAGACCCTGTAGAACCCGTACTAAATACATCTTTAAAATAAACAGGTTTCTCTGCTGGTGAATTATTATTTGTTATTATAATAGTTATTATTTTCTAAATTATATCTCAAACTTCTGAAATATAGAAACTCTAAAACACTTTATTTGTCAAGAGGGTCAGCACAATTACTACAACGGGAAATTTTAACATTGTTTTACAACAGAACAGTGCCTGGTGTTTCTAACATCTTGCTCCAAGGACAATTTTCTGTATATTTGGTTACCCAATACAATGGTTAAAAGTGTAGACAAATCTTTTTTTTTTTTTTTTGGTAGAACAGGGGATTTAACTCAGACCCTTGGGCTCTGTAGACAACTCTTGGTAATTTATTTTTCATAGAATTTGCAGGAAGTTTATTTTCCAAAATTATTTTAGCATTTTAATATTTTATCTTAAAAACACCACCACATGTTGATCATATAATAATGATTTTATAGAAGATGAATTTGGGATCTCCTTTTCTGTAGGGTCCATTTCTTCAAACAGTGCATGTAAATATTGCATATAACATTATTTTCCTAAAACTTTCACCAAATGACTAGTATAAAAATAAAAATAGCAATCTAATTGGATTATTTGTTACAGAAGTTTTTCTTCTTTCTGTCTTATCAAAACACTCAAAGTACACCTCTCTGAACTCTGTGTCTCTGTTTTGGTCTGTGTCTGTCTGTCTCCTTATCTATTCTTCACATTTTTACTTTCATTAATATTAGAAAAGTAACTTTGTTACCCACATAAAATGTATTTCTTGAGAATTATGTGCATAATTATTATGGAAAAAAATTACATATGCATATCAATGTTCTTCAAATATCAGTGCTTTTTTGATTAATCAGAGTACAGTTGTTTCTATTTTTGTCATCCTTAGTGTTTGGGTTTTGTTAATGGAATTTTGGTACCTCAATAGAAACCTTAAGCTTGAAATTGTCATTTTTATTTTTTATTTTTACTTTGTTGGTGGAACTGGGGATTGAAGTCAGACCCTTGTGCTTGCTTATTCTACTGAGCCATCTCCCCAGAACCCAAATTGTCATTTTTATTATAGAATATTTTAGTATTTAGTATAACATCTCTACACAATAGTCCAGTATTGGATTTGAAATTTTATATTTTAGAAAAATATTGCTACATTTCCAGTGGCACGTCACTAAAAGGATATTTTGAAAATTACTAGTCAAAAATACAAAAAAATATGAAAATTCAAAGAAAACACTATTTTTTTCTTGTCTTTTTTCTTTATTTATTACCCATAAAAAAGTTTACTTGTGAGACAGTATGGTAACAATTGGTATGTCATGACAAGAAGTATGTATTTAGCAGACCAGACTTACAGGCATTTTTGTGTGTGTGTGTGTGTGGAACAGGGTATTGAACTCAGGCCTTTGTGCTTGCCAGGAAAGCACTTATTTCACTGAGCCATCTGCCCAGCCCCAAGGATAATATTCTTCTAAAACGTTGGCTTAGAATGTCCTAAGGACTTAGTATACAGATTATGTGAATATTTAGCATTGATGAACAGTAGAAGATATCTCAAAGTAAAACTAGAAATAATCATTTATGATAAAGTAATAAGATATACAGAAAGTCCATCAGTAAAATACCTTTACTGAGAGCTGAAAATTATCTTAAATATGAACAAAGTTTTTAATATCTGAAACTGCCCATATAATATACTTAGTAGATGTATAGCTGCACAATACATTGAGTTTGCCATCAGATTTAGTAGCTGTCATGGTTTGTGTCTAGTTGTTTCCCCAAGGCCTCATGTACTCATTGGGGTGGGCTTTTAGCATTTGTACTTAATTCATGATCCAATGCTGGAATTATGGGTGCTGGTGCTATGTTCACTGTGGTGTCGATAGCCAGAATACAATATAAGGAAGAGAGAAGCTACCTAGCTGGTGCAGCCATTGCTCCTCCTTTTGCTTTTTGCTGTCTTCCACTGCCATGCATTTCTGCTCTCATGTGCCACTCTAATTTGAAGCCAGCTGAGTTTGAACTGAAACCTCCACAAACTGTGAGATAAATAAACCTTCACTTGCTTGATGCTGAGTGTCAGGTATTCTGTTCCAGCAATGAAAGAAAAGTAACTAAGGGAGTAGTATATACAGAAACATGTACCAATTTAAAACAAAAGGCTCTAAATAAATGAGGTCAGGATTAATATATGCAAATATGTAGATATGTATATAGACCAAACTAATAATTACCATTAAACATTTATCTCTGTACTAGAACTTGCTGACAAGACAAGGTAAAAGTACCATTCAGAGAAGTACACAGAGAGTTGAACTTAAGTCCAATGATTTTTACACTTACAGAGTCTGTGGAACTTAAGAAAGACATGTGCCTATGCTCTAGGTTTTGTCCTAGCAGTTGACATTCAAGGCTGAATAAAAGACAGTTTCAATAATGAATATGATATTAGAAAAAGAATTATAAATAAATTGAATGACTATAAAAGGTTGTAAAGGTTTGCTACACTAGTCTTCAGGCATGAAGGTAAACATGAGGATGAGGGTGAATATTAGTTGGAGTTTGCATTTTATTACTTAGGAATCTGGGGAATCATTGAGAGTTGTTGCTCTTGTTATTGTTTTCAACTCCAGAAATAATACAAAATCACCATATGCAGTGTAAAAGCAAAGAGAGCAAAAACATTTCTAATTTTTACTTTATTTTTATTGTATATATTTGAAATATGAAATTACTAAGATCAAGAAAGTTAACACATCCATCATCTCAGTTCCTTTTTTGTGGATATGTGTATATTATAAGAACACATAAGATCTATGTATTTTAAATTTTTGTCATAAAATACAATATTATTAGTGATAATTTTAAGCAGTGCATTAGATTTCTAAACTTCTGGTCTCAAAGAAGTGTATGCTTCCTACTCTAGAAATGCCTTTACTCATTTTCTCCATTTTGTAAATATACTGATATGATTTTTGAGCCTGCCTTTGAAAAATACTTAAATTTATCTTAAATTAATAGCATATTTGTATTTAACTAATGAGAATTTGGAAGGATTTAAACAAAAAGTAAAACTATTCAAATGCTACCTCTAATTTCACAGTTACAGGCCAAACTCTGAATAATATACTGACACTAATACTTTGGAAAGTTTTCAGTTGTTAAATGCAAGACATGCACATAAAAATTTACTTCTTAATAAAGTTCCAACTTAAAAATCTAAGATATGATAGTGTGATTGCATGAAGATGGTATTAGATGTTTTACATGCCCTTGTAAAAAAATTTGCAAAGATAACTTTACACCCTGATTTCTTTAATGATAATAAGCATGCACTGGCTCCATCTTCAGGTGTGCTAAGCCTCCAATGGAGTCCAGGCATGGTGGTGCATGCCTGTAATCCCCACACCAGGGAGGCAGAAATCAGGAGGATTACTGTGAATGTGGGCTGTGTAGTGAGACCCTAAACAAAAAAAAATTCCCTAAAAAAGACAATAAGTAAACAACAATTCCAGTGTTATTCATGCTAGATCTTAGTTTTATGTGTTTGACAGTTCACTATGGATTTCTATGCTTTAATATTTAGTTTCTTAAATATTATATTAAGATATTTCTAAGTTTCATCACTGAGGTATTTAGAGGCCAAGCCTTAAACTCTGCACCTCAGGAAAGTACCCTTCATGTAGTTTTTTAAGCAGTTCAGTTAGAAGAAAATCTTTCACATGTCTTTTTAATCTTCTTCTTCTTCTTTTTTGTTTTTTTTTTGGTGGGATTGGGGATTGAATTCAGGCCCTTGCGCTTGCCAGGGAAGCGCTTATTCTACTGAGTCATTTCCCCAGCTCCTTAATCTTTAATAAGTTAAATAAAAGTGATTAAAATATTAAGAGTTCCTTATAAAAAACTATGTCTATATCTGTCTTACAAATAGTAAAGCAAAAGTATCAACTGAAAATAAAATAATATATTATTAGTCAATCAGTCATTCAAAATTTCTAGAAATGCAAATATAAAGGATTTTAAAATGTCTATTTCATCTATAGAATAAATAACAGTTGGGATTGCACGGAAAAATTAGGAAATTATTAAATAGTTATTTTTCATGTTTTACAGTCAAAGGAGAATGTTTAAGTTATCCTTTATACCTGAAATAATCATAACATAGATAATATAAGAATAGGAAATTCTGTGGTTTATCTCCAGGGACTGAAAAATTGCTCTTTTATATGTTAAAATGCATACAAGCTTATAATGAGTTACCTAAAACAATAATTTAGTGATATGAAATGAATAATTATATGAATAAAAATATAAATGAAAGAAAATAACATAACTAATATACTTTTGAGAACAGACTGTTTTGTCTTATAATGCTCATTTCATGCAATAATGCACATATAATGAATTAGGAAAAAGTGTAACTCTAGAGAGGTTATCAAATAAATAATCAGTTTAATTAATAATTAAATAACTTAGTGGATTAAAGTGCCTGCTTAGGGTGATACAGTGGCCAGAATTTGATCCCCAGCAGGGTTCAGTGCTGTCCCTGTTCGCCAGCCACGCTGAGAAGGCAAATGAGACTGGGTGTGGTGGTTTGTTCCTGTAATCCCAGCTGTTGGGAGGCTGAACACAAGAGAATCACTATGAGTACAATCTATGTAGTGAGACACTGTAGACCCTGTACTAAAATACAATTTTTTTAAAATAATTAATTAAACCACTATTGCTGTTCATTGTCATGTCTATATCACCGATACAGTTTTAGTTTCACTGGAGTAAGTGAAAAAGTTTTTTGAACCTTAAATTGTTATATAGTGCTTGCACTGTAAGGCAATAGACATTGTAATTTAAATATCCTCATTAAATAGCTCAATTATATGTCTCAATGTTAATCAGTCATACCACCAGGATATGTTGTTATTAATTAGTTTTTAAATTTAAATTATAAACTGAAGAATAATTCAAGTGCTTAAACTTTATTTGCTACTGGTTAAAGAAAAAATCTATTTCAAATTGATGACATATATTTTGTGTGAACATTGTGTCATGATATGAGCATGTGCGTGTATTTGTGTATATTCACAAATAATATGCTTTTTTGGAGGTGTGCTTTAAGTGAAAAGTGACAGGATCACTCAGCATTCTACATTATTGAAGAATGATAAGATTTGACAAAACAGATTTTAGTTGGAAAGCTACATGTAAGGCGAGCAGGCTGTAGCAATGTACTATTTTGCTGGAGGCTAATCACTTTATAATGAGTTTAGTGAAAAGTACCCATGCAATAAGTTTCAGTTGACAGCAGCCCAAGGGAACCTCTAAGTGCTAAGGATTAGCAGCTGAGAGATGTTGGATTGCACGCTTTGACGATACATTCCTTTCTAAAATACAAGCCATTTAAATTTGACATAAATCAAACAGATGGTAAAAGAAATATATTGCAACTATCGTCTTTAACCTGTTTTTGTTCTCACTGTTTCAGAAAGTAAGATAAGAAAAAAGTCAGGTTTCTTGTGCTCTACTTTAAGGAAAAAATATATGAATACACAGAATTGATTTTACACTGTGATATGGTGTATTTGACAGACGTCAAAAACTTTACATAGAGTTATATTTAAAGAAAATAATGAACATTCAAGCTAACTTTTAAGTGATTAATTTTATTATAGATTTTTGATATTAAATAATCACTTTAACTTGGAGAAATCATAATAAAACACAATCTATAAAACTTTTACAGAGCTGTGTTGCTATCAAGATCACAATGTATTTTAAGAATATTAGTTTTGAATATACAGTACTGATATTTTTGCAAAGCGTCAAAATCCTTCCTAACTTTCCCTATAAGAAAGATGCAGCATAAGGCATAAAGAAAAAAAGCCATGCCACTGATTGGTAAGAATAAATCTATAGAATAATGTTTTAGTTTTTTTAACTTGGCTCCAGAAATGACATATGAAAAGTCAGAAAGATACCTTTGACACAGTGCCATGAAATGCATTTGACACAGTGCCATGAAAAGCATTTCTGAGCTTTAGTGTATCTGCTTGAAACAAAAAGCACCCACTTCATCAGTGTTTTGTAGAGGTCAAAATAATCAACCACAAGATATTTGAAATCAATAGATGCCATCTCAGAATCCACTTACGTTTCTATAGTCAGTACTTACATTGAAATGATACACTGAGTTATCATAGAAATTTACACACGTGTTGGTAGGGTAAAGTAATTTCACAATAGGATTTCAAAGAATTACATATGTTTGCTAAGAGGTTAATGGAAAAGAGAGCACTATGTTGTAGTACAGTTGGTGGGCTTTCACAGCTTTACTGGGGCTTTTATAATAGATTGGTAGAAGCTATGTAAACAGAGAGAACAGAGAAGAGAATTCCTGAAAGAACAGAAATATAAGAAACCTTTTATTCAGACTGTGGAATACCTTAAATGTGAAATTGCAATTATTGATTTTTGGTAGCAACTTAAATTTGAGGATTTAAACGTGCAATAATGTGAACAAAATTGTGTTTATTAAAATGAACTGATCAACAAATGGAAAAGACTAAAGGCAAAGAAAGAAGTGCAATGATTTTGCGCATCCAACAAAACAGTGATGAAGGTCTGAACAGGTGCTTTGTCAGAAGGGATAACTTGGTCTCTTTTTTCTGTACCAAGAATCGAACTGAGGACTTTGAGCTTGCCAGTGAGGTGCTTTGTAGCTGAGCTATATCCCTAACTCCTTTTATTCCCATAATGTTATTGCAAAACAAATATCAATGAGACAGTTTCAAATCAAATTAGTAGGACAGTTTCAATAATTAATACATTGTATATTGTTTTATTAGTAGTTATTTGTTGTACAAGATGCAGACATGATATTCTGTTTACAAACACTTAGAACAGATCCTTCTATCCACTGAATCAAGAAAATGTGTATCTACCTTAACTTTTTTGAATCTACAAATATAAAACAGTCATTTAATTATATCCCCGCTTTTGTTTAGTTTAGTTATTTAAATTTTATAGGTTTGTGAATTCAGCAAAATATTCCAAAATAGTCCAGCAGTCAATAATAGCATTAAGTTTTCTGTATGTCTGGCAAAGTCAGAAGTCGTTGACTTGAGTCTTTTACAGCTCAGCATAATAATATGATTTTAGTTCTTATATTTTGTTTTTATAATTTTCTGCTAGATGTTTAAAACCAAGATAAAGCAAAACCTATATAACAAGAATTGTAGCTTTTGTATCTAATTAAGTTGAGTCAAATTCCCTCAGGATTTATCCTGAGACCCTGTGTCACAGTTTGTAGATCCTTTGTCTGTGTCAGCCATGTGGATGAGTCACGGCCATTGCTTGACCTATTTGCTCTCTGTGAAAACCTGAGAGAATATTTTCTCTCCATGTGACTCTCCTTAGGCACACCCTACATCATCTATCGCTTTCCTCTTTGGCCCCATTATCTCCTTGATCAGAAAATTTGGGGCACAACTGCTGGAGGGTGAATTTAAAGAAAGAAGAATAAATGTGTAATAAAAAAATGGATTTCATAACCAAGATGTCCTTAAGACTTTGCGTAATGGAAAGTATCAAGAATTATTTGGAGGTTGAATTCTAAGGACACAGAGAAAGATAATTTCATTCAAAGAAGCATGTATACCTGGAGGGGAACCCAAATTTGAAGCAACAGTTTTATTATATTTTTCAATCATTCTTAAGTATCATCATTGAAAGACTTGTGGAATGCCAGTGTATTGATGATTTTACAATAGGAAAAAAATTGTATTTTATGTTCCTAATGCCCATATAACATGCTTGATTGAATTGATTTTCATGTGATTATTTTTCTATATATAGCAATGCATTCATGGTGGACAATGGTATATGCACACATCACAAGTTATTTATTTTTGTTTCCCTTCCAGTTCCCTCCTATCTCTTCTATTCTACAGATTCCCTTCTGATCTTTGCAAAGATCCTCCCTGTCTTTTTTACTATCTTTTTTTCTCTTTTTTATACTTTGGATTTAATGTAATAATACAGATTAAGCCTTAGTTTTAAAACTGATTTCTCTAAAGTACCATCTAAAATTGCTAATTACATATATACAAAATACACCTGCTATATTATCAAAATGTATTGTTACAAGTAATTTCTTGGCGTCAATCATTTATTAAACATGATCTATACATTTTCTAATATAAAATGAAAGCAAACAGGCACAGTGATTATAAACTAATATTAGTAATATGCATTATTTTAGGTTCTCAAAATCTGTTTAAAATATGAATGTGGATCAAATGTTTTTGATCAGTTTTGCATGATATATCTGGTAATCTGAGCAATTTGAATATAGCAGTATTGAAGTATGTTAACCATTGTTAATTTCCTATCAGTTGTTTTTTCAATTTTGTATCATTTTTATTGTTTTATTTCTCTCTCAGTTACAAAAATTATTTGGGACAGAGCAGAACCTGTGAGATTTCATCCTGTTATGCTATATGTGCAATGTAAAATTCACAGATTATTTCTGGAATTTTCCATTTCATACTATTGGGCACAGTTGACTCAAAGTGATAGGAAATGTAAGCACTGACAAAGGAGGCAAAGTGGTAAGACACGCTGCATGCCCTACACACAGGCTGACCCTGTCTCTATCCATCATAGATTCCTTCTACTAAACTATGAAATATGAGGAAATCATGATTCTTCCAGTGTCCTGTGTTAGAGAAAGACAGTATCAATCTTGAGAACTTGGCTTACACGAATTAGATTACATTTTGTAAACTTATTAATGCACAACCAGAGCCAAAGTGGCATCTAAGTGACTGACTGACATGAGCAATTGTTCCCAGCATCTGTGGTGAGAAGGATCAGATAAGGGACCTTCTGGAGAAGCAGTTACCTGTGAGTGGCCTATTAAGTAACCAGATCAATTATAGGAGGCCCCGTTAAGTCATAATTTCAGACACAAGAACGTTTATTATGAATTTCCACCCAGTATTTTAATCATACTTATAGTGAAGAAAATTTCTATCACTTATCTGGAATTTAAAAAAATGAATACATAAAACAGATAAAAGAAAAATCTTTAATTTGAAGCTATTATGGAGTCAAGGTAGTATTTAAAAAGGTGCTAAAAGAAATAAAAATGATAAGTTGAAAAAGAAAGGAAAAATAAAGTTTGGGTAGCACAAATAATTCACAAGCTTTAATACATTTTTATTGAAAAGCAATACAAATTCAAGTCAAAATACCTGTCATACATGCTTGTCTCCTGAGAACTGTAGATTCATGTTTCAATTTGCTTCAACCTCTTCTTCTTAGGCAACAGCAAAGCCCTAGAAATGCAGTAAGTAGAGTAAGTGTTTTTGTGTCAAAAGTTCAAATAGAATTGTTTCTATTTAACAGAAAGTCGAAATACCATAGCTCACTTTGGTTTCTGTTAGAATGTTGAAAGATATATGTTTTACACTGTTTTATCATCTTGATCCTTCTCTTTACCTTTAGTCATGAATGGAAAACCTAATCTTAAGTGTCCTTGCAGGTACTTCAGTTTTCAAAATGATGCGTCTTTATAGCTGAACATTCTGACATGGTTTTCCTCTAAAACCAACTTTTCAGTAAAAAGTTTTATTTTATTTTAAAGGTTAAGAAGCAGTTATACCATGTCTTCAGTGGAAAGTATATATTTCTTACTTCTTGATAAATGTTCCATTCCATATCCACCATAATGTCTTTTTCCTATTTAAGAATCAGAATGAAGCATGACTATTAAGATGCAAAGATTCAAGTAAAATATAAATTACTATATATTTCTTAGGGTACATGCTAAACATAATGATGAAAATTACTATAATCAACTTTAGTTCAAACATTATGAGGGATATATTTTATACAAGATCTCTTAACATTCACAAAAATGTTACTGAGTAAATTTTAGTGTTGCACACATATGTGTGTATGTGAAATCCAAAATGTTCTCAGTAGTTTCAAGGCTTAGAAGAAAGCAAACATAATCAAAAGTCATTTATTGATGAGCTAACTATAAAAAATTTAATCACTTAGTAAATTATCTCTTCATAATAAATTTTAAGCTCCCTCTCTTTTCAATATATCCCAGCTATAATTGGATAATTTAATGGTAACATATTCAAAATTATCACAAAGTTCATAAAATAATAAGTTTTATGAAAGACTGAAAGTTTCATGAAATTAATAAAACTGACATAGGAATTCACAGGTAAAATCAATAATGAATAAAAATCTGGAAGAAATATAATAAGCATACAATATTAACAATGTTAATATTTACCACAATGAAGGTGGTATCCCTTGTACACTAGTACAACTCCTAGTAGAAGTATGAAAATGTTAAAATCATGTTACACTGTTTGGCTGTACAATTTTTTGACAAATGATACACAGATAAAGTAATGACAATATCAACTTCATATTTACTATTTCAGGGTCAGGAATGTATCTCAGGACCACAGTTCTTGCCTGGTAAGTACAAGGCCCTGAGTTTGATTCCTGGTACCTAAATAAAAGAAGTATCATTTTCATTGTAAGAGCAATGGTATATACAGGATCATAATACACCTTATTTTTTAAGTTAATTTTTAAGTTACAATTCTAATCAAAATTTTGATGACAATTTTCAATGTATTTCTATTGCCTATTACTCTTGGATAAGGATTTCTTCTGTTTAAGGTGAGAAAATTGAACTACAGAGAAATAAGGGAAATTTATGTTATAGTCAAGGTTCGGTCATGTAACAAAACCTCCCATATTTACTTGAGAAAAAATTTCACATAACTGTTAATCACATCTTTCAGTCCACTAATAATATCCCATTTTTGGGCACAGCTAAACAGTAAAGCAAGTTAAATATTTTAACTTGATGACAAATATAAAGAAAGTCACACAGTGAGCTACTATAGTAAACAGCTATCAGATACGAGAATCTCCATCAGATTTTTGAAACTAGCAGTTAATTGGTTGGATTCTTATCCTGACTAACTACATATAACCTGTGAACTAAGCAACTGCACTGAAGTTATCAGTATGTAATACTAGGGCTGTGCAAGGAGTGCCTGTCATTCTGATCCTCTAAATACATACTGCTTCTATTGTCATATTAATTAGTGCTATAATCTCAAGTAAATGTTTTTTTAAAGGTAATAAAGGAAAACAAAAGTAAAGAAAAAACTTTCATAGGAGTGGCCTGCTATAATGTTGTACATGGTTTGATTTCTAAATTTCTGTGCCAAAATGTGCAAGTTTTTATTTATTTCTTTTACATTCAATAGGGATTTAAAGTATAGCATATCAAAGATTGTTGGAAAATACCTGCTCCATGTTATGTATAAAGTGTTTGATAATCAGACAGATCATGAGGGTAAGCTCAGATGCCTATGTTACAGGGTAATAATATCATTAAACTTCTCTTCTGGAGGGTTAACAATTTAGGTTTTCAGACCAAAAAATTAGAGAAAAAGAAAGGCTACAAGCATCGCCAACATTTTGGTCCTAGCCCTTCAAGGTCAGTGAGAACTCATGACATAGGAGAACTTGTACTGTAACATCCTTTAACTCAGTGATGTCCCAAATTTTCTGTTCAAGGAGATTATGGGGCCATAGAAAAATATGAGTAGATCTAGAATTGTTAAACAAAACAAAACCAGAGATTGGAATTGTTATAAGGGGAAATTTAAAGGAAATAGCTCCATAACAGAGAATCTTAGTCCTCTCAAGAAAGGAAATTTTTGATGCTGCAGCTTGGGCCCACTGATAAAAAGAAACTAGTTATGGGAATATTAGAAAAATGGCATAATGAAATTAAACACTAGTATGCAAAAGGACTACCATTTTCAGAGTGAAGAAACTTGCTGGGGAAAGGATGATACTCTGAGAAAAAGAAAACGAAGCGGAAGGTAATAGATATTAAGCAGGAAAACAATTGTGTCTTCCAGATTTGCAGTTTCCTAGTCATGCCCCAATTTTGGCAGAGCTAACCTTGAACACAACTGGAAAATCAGTTTGCAGACTCCTAGAACCAGCATCACAAATAAATGAGAGAAGAATGATAGTTGAGATATAATGCCTTTGTAAGAACCACAGCATGTCTTCCTTGTTAAGAACATTTATAGTTCTATTTGAAACTTCTATACAGTACAAATAATTCTGCTTCTAGCATGTAAAACATTTAAAAATGTTTTATGCATTTACGCTTCCAAAAGGGTATTGTTTTCCCTTGACCCAAATTAGGAACTGAAAGTAACAAGAGGCACTATATCCAAGATTGCATACAGTAACATTATGAATATCTGGCACATTTGTCTTAGTCAACACAACTATGGAGGGTGGAAGAAATATATTAGACCCAAACTTGTCTCATAATATGAAGTTCTTTCCATTATACAATCTTAATTTTAAACTCCAATATCTGATCAACAGTGTCACTTCTTTCATGCTATGAGTTAGTGAGACCTATATATAGAGCATAAAATCTTGACTTATTTAAAAATAAAAAGTTAAAAGAAAAATATTAGTCTGGAGCCTAATATTTGACTTGACCTTAATTATATTTGTGGAAGTAAGCATGAAAACAAAGTTAATGCTTTGTTTGACATTAAACAGCAATGCTCATTATTATAGATCTTACTATATTACCCAAAATATTTAGTGTAGTTATTACCATACACTTTCCATCTTGATACTGCCTGTGAAAATGCTCACAATATTGGAAAGGAAGGAACATTTAGAATAAGAGCTAAAAGAAAAAAAAACAGATTCACTCTTTGAACATTTACATGCAGGAGAGGTAGATTAGTACAGTATGTGGCTACTACCATTAAATAGCATACAGCAATATATGTTTTCTTAGCATGCTCCTGACGAAATTTAAAATTTTTATGCATCCTATATGATAATGAAGCATTGCTACTGTTGAGATTTTCCACCTACAGTTAGACATGTGCAATTGTAAATTATATTTTATTTTTTAGCAGAACCAGGGATTGAATCCAAGCCCTTGCACTTGCCAGCGCAGTGCTTATTCCACTGAGCCATCTCCCCAGTCCCTTCAATTGTAAATTTTAACTCATACTTATCAAACTATAATTTTTTTCTTATAAGAAAAGGAAGGACATAAAAATACATCTTAATCATTCTTATGAAGAATTGTTTACATGTTTTTATGGAGATGAATATGTTTATAAATGATTTTCTACTGAAAAATACAATAAAATACTTTAATATGCTCAAAAGGTAGACGTCTATTTTTATAAAGTGGAATGTTCTATGCATAGCCAGAATTATGGCTTAAAGGTTAAAATTAATGTTGGCAAAAATTTCAGAAAATAGGTACATGGAAAGAATAATGGGAGATGGATCCAAAATCATTACATACATACCGATTTGTTGGCTGTGTTTTGCTGTAATGCACATTTATAAAGTCCAGCATTAGTGGTAACCAACTGTAGAATTTCCTGTCTCTAGGGATTCCTGTGAAGTTAGTATCAGTGTTTTAGCAATCTAATATCATACTTTAAGAAGGCTTACATGTAATAAGGTTTGTTTGATTTCTTCTTTTTAGGGATTTCACTTAACGATCTCTGTCTGTACATATTATGGCTTGATCCACATACTTATATTTTATTGTGACTTCATTTGTTTATTTTTATCTGATAAAACTGAGCATATTTTGGGGTCTGCTCTGATTTTTCTATAAAAATATCAAAAATAAGTTTTAATTACATTTAATTATGAATGCTCAAAATAATGAAAAATTAATAGAAGCCATAATACACCAAACTTAAGGGCTGGTCAAATATCTCAGCAGATTAAAGAGCCTGCAAAATAACCAGGCCTGCTGTGCCAGCTCGCCTCCGAGGCACGCTGAGATAGCAACTGAGACTGGGTGTGATGGTATACGTCTATAATGCCAGCTCTTGGGAGGCTGTAAACAGGCAGATCATCACAAGTCTGATCTAGCAGTGAGACCCTGAACACGCTGTAGACCCTTCAGTAAAATGCAAAAAAAAAAAAAAAAAAAAAAAAAACCCACCAAACTTGTTTGAGAATGACACTGTTTTGTTTATTCAATTCCTATGGATTTATTGGAACATTTAACATGCTGCATGTTTTCCACATGTAAGTGAAAGTGAAAATAGGATTTAATACTCAAGTTTGAAGAAAATGGCAGTTTTGCTTTAGAAAGAACACTGGTTTGGAACATTGGCAGTTCTTAGTTTTAAAAATGTCTCTACCCAACTATAATTTTAGAGAATCTATTTAAGTGCTTTGAGGGTTACCTTCTTTATGTTAATGATAATATATTATGCATAGAATTATTATGGAAATTAAATAGAATTGGCTATAAAATACCTAATATCATACAGAGTGGAATTTTTTATGAAATAGGATGACAACAGCTAAAGGATGACAGTTCAACTGCCTCATTGTGTAAGTAAAGTTTCTGAATTTTAATTAGACAGGTTTCTATATCATAGTCAAGTAAAAATAGAAATAATGGATGTAATAGATATTCTTATGAGGATTCTGACAAGAAAGGAAAATTATATATAATTATAATTTTGATAATACTAAGGCATTTTATGAGAATTCATTGATTTTAGTATTTTTCTCCTATAACTCTACTGAAGAATGATACACTCACTATGGCAAATGTGTTCTGTTTCTAGTGAAGTTATAACTTGAGCATAATATGGAGGCACCAATAGTAAAGAGCAGTGTTTAATATTTGTGAAAATGTGTGAATAGTTATAGAAAGGTGAACTAAATAAAAGCAATTTTTTACAGCTATTAAAACCAAATGAAATATACATAATTGTGGATTATTCTGATCCAGTTTTCACAAGCATATGTATTTGCCTGCCAGAAAACTTTGTGAAGTTTTGCATATTTTCATTTAATATTGTCCTCTAATTTAGGGTTATAAAACTATTTGGGTTTTCACGTTACTGAACCTGAATAATGGTTAATTTTATCACTGTAATGATTAATTTTATCACTGTAAATAGTAATGCCATCAGTATCTTGTGTATTTGTAAATTATTTTTCCATTTTCCATTTTAGTAGTTGAATTACTAGTCCAAAATGTCTCAATATTTTCTGCATTTGATAAAACATCCGTTACTCATAGTATAAATATTAAAAGTTCTTGTAAGTTTTTCTCTGTGAAGTTGATCCATTTTTCTAGTTTTGATATCTTGCATTGTGCTTTTGCACAAGTTTTATGTCAGCTAATTCATGTGGCCAGTTTTAGGCTGGCCTTACATCTCTTTTTGAGGTACTAGGCTAATAAATTTACCCTTGTTATTTCTATTTGTAAAAGTTCAATTTGAATGGTACCTATGTTCTGATTCATTTTGCCATACAAATTCAGCTAGCATGTTTAAATTTCTAGACTAAAATATGAAGAAGACCCTTTGAACTATATTAGTTGAGATACATCTTATTGAATTCATTATAATCTATTTCTCTTTCTAATGAAAATACACAGAAATGGGATCACTAGAATATAAACAAAGAAAAATAATTTTTTTAGGAGAGGAATTAATAGGGCTACCTGAGTTAGGCATGCTGTGTTCATCTAATTAGCTATTTATTCTGCTCAAAGTGAAGCAAACTCAGAAGAGAAAATTATAGTACAGCATTGTTCACAAAAGAACACAAAAGCAGTTGTGATTATTTATTCCATCATTTTGCATTACAACTATTCCACAGGTCTTTTAGAAATTTTAGGCAAAGTAAAGTAAATACCACTTCAATCAGTTCTGAAGCCCTGAAAGAAAGCAGGAAATTAAATTTGAAAAGCCAAGTTGAATAAGATTGCCAGTGGACAAAAAAGAAAAGGGAAAGTACTCGATCTACTCTCAGGTATGCAAAATGTTCAGATTTTCCAAGTAAGCACTGACATTACATCCATGTGTAGAGTGACATGTACGTATGTTTAGAAGATGCAACCAAAGAGAATCAATGAGCAAAGAATGAAAAGAATTTTGTTAATATAAAAGCCTGTAATATTCATTATTATTTATTCCCACTTACATTTTTTCCATTTATTTTCATTTTATTACAATACAAATGTCAATCATACAGTTTCAAAACACCTTAACCATACAGAGTCGATGAATCAATACATAGCAAACTGTTTTCATAACACTTTGGTATTGTACAAGGTGCATATATGATATTATATTTACAGGTTTTTTATAGCTGAATTATATCAAAAATTCAATAATTATTTACCTAGTAGATGACCATAGCATTAAAAGCCAACATAATATCCTGTCCAACCACAATTAGTGCAGATCTTGCCTATCATAGAATTATGTAGAAGCACAGCGTTATCTATCCCAACTGTACTGTATATACACACACATCATGATTTTTTCTTTCTACAATCCTTCCTTTGTCTATACCTGTCAAAAGTGGGCACTCCATTGACATTCAACTATTTTAGGTGCTTGAACTCGACACCACAATCCAACACAGTCCAGCATTCTGCAACCACAGGGAGTTACTCAAAGAAATTGTCGACCATATCCATTTACAGCTCAGCTTAACATTATGGGCTCACGATGTATACTTCATTTTTATACTTTTATACTTTTCTGCTGGATGGTCAAGACCCAGGTAGATCAAAACCTATATACCAACACATGAACTTTATA
>PVKA01013495.1:16925-54903 GCA_004027165.1 Ctenomys sociabilis | reverse complement strand
AAGTTTTCCCGAAGCCTATGCCTTTGTCAGGAGATGGGCAGGGGCTCATAGTAAGTGAACCTCTATGAGTCACCGGTCCCGCTGAGGCCTGCATTGGCCTGCGAGGTTGGGATGCCTCAAAGGGCAAGGTAACGGGCCGGGCGTGGTGGCGCATGCCTGTAATCCCAGCACTCGGGAGGCTGAGACAGGAGGATTGTTGCGAGTTCGAGACCAGCCTGAGCTACAAAGTGAGCTCAAGGCCAGCCTGAACTGCATAGTGAGACCCTGTCTCAAAAAGACAAAAAAAAAAAAAAAAAAAAAAAAAAAAAAAAAAAAAAAAAAAAAAAAAAAAAAGGGCAAGGTGAGGACCCCTGGCTCCAAGCAGATTGAAGCTGCAAGCATCTCACTCCTGCAGTGAAGGCTTTCCTGGAGATAGCATAGTTCTCATAAAGTAATACGATGTGTTACTTGGAAAAGTCCTTAAAGGAATTCCCAAGTCCTTCCCATGTTCCTTCAGTTTCTTCAGCATCCCTCTTCCTTGTTTGGTAGTGTAATGAATACAGGCTGCCTAGAGAAGTTCTTTGTCTTAACCAAGAGAATCTCAAATTCCGTGATAGGGGTTTTTGATCCTCCTGGAGCTCTGAAATCATTTCATTTGTCTCATTTATTTAAGCATTTGCTGTCTACTCATTTGGGAGATTACGGGCCTGATCAGTCTGCAATAACTAGGGGATAATAGTAACATGATATAGGCCCGCCCCTTGTTCAACATCCTCCATGGTAAAACTTTCACACATCTGCTTTCCTTTGCTTTCTTCTGTTTTGTTTTGTTTTGTTTTGTGTGAGGTACTGGGGATTGAACTTGGGGTCTTGTGCTTGCCAGGCAGGTGCTTATGCTGTGGAGCTATATCCCCACACTCCCTTTTAATGTTTTGTTTTTTGAGACAGGAGCTCTCTTTGTATCTTAAACTTTAACTATTAGTCCAAGGTGGTCTCAATCTCACAGAGATCCTCCTGCCTTAGCAGTTGGAGGGTTGCTCCTCCTGCCCCCGGATGACCTCATACCCCATCTGATGATTTCATCACACTTCACCTGGTGGCCCCAGCCATGCTTCATGACCCTACTTCCTCATAGGCTTTTATTAGGAGGCCTTAGGGAAGGCTTTCCCCCTGTTTTGTGCCCCAGAGCCTGGAAATGAGGAATGCTTCATTGTACTCTTCTGCTTCCTGATTTTCCCTATCTCTCCTCCAAAGAGATGTGACCCTGTCTTTGCTGCTGCTGCCTGTCATCTGTCACCTCCTCTGTGAGGACTTTAGGGATGGTTCATGACCCTTTCTTCATTGTTGGCAGTTTCAGCAATCTCAAGGGACAAGGGTCCAATATCTTGGCCTCTCAGTTCTGAAGGCTCCTCGTCTCCAGGGAAGATCTGCTCCTCTCCCCATGAGACATCCACCCTACAATCGTACCCTTAAGCTTCCCACCCTCACCTTGATGCTTCTACCCACAGCCTGCTCATCCAGCAGTTCTCCAGGCTATGGCCTTCTCTCATGTTCGCACCAACAGCCCTGACCTCCCCACGTTAGCACCAGCTGGGACTTCTTGGTCCATCCCACAACCTTCTGCACACCTTCCCTTCTCCGCCCCACACTTCATTCATCACCGTCTTCTGTGCAGTAACCCCACCTGGCATGATCTCTGGCACCCGAGCCACGGCAACCCACCTTCCCTAAAGCCGTGCTTAGCACTCTCAACCAAATGGCACCCAGCCCTCCCACACTGCTTGGTGTAGCTTCCCCAGTCCCCAGAACAACTGCTTTCTCCCTGCACCCCACCCCCACCTTCCCCCTTCTGTCCATGCCTCTCACTCATGATCTTGCTTCCTATTTCCTTCAAAAGCCAACAAGACCCCCTTCTCCCCTTTAGCAAATACATGCGCGCGCGCGCGCGCACACACACACACACACACACACGCGCATCTCCATCCTTTCTCTTCCTCTCTCTTACTGCAAACAGGAAGTGTCCTGCTTCTGCCAAAGACCACTAAAGAGCCAGATCCAAGCCCTCCGTATCTCTCCAGGATTCTTCTAGCCTCCCGTATGTCATCCACCACTCCCTATCTGCAGGATCAGGCCCCAACATCCATGCCCCACATCTCCTGAAGCTTGCGGAGGCAGACCATCCAGAGTCAGGGCTTGTTCCAGGGTCTGTGGACCTCCCTGCTTCTGCCCAAGATGTTGGCACTACTGTGCTCCTCTTCTGATCTGCCCAGTAAGTTCCTTCCAAGCCTTAAAAACATCTGGTGTCCACCTCTCCAGAAACAGAGATCCATGCTCCTTGATCCTGGGGTTCAAAGCATTTTTGTTGCAAGACAGTCTGTTCCCAGGGACGCTGGAGAGACTGGTTCTGTCACAGGCACAAAAGGTGGAAGACTGATAGTTTTATGTGTGCAAGGCCTCTTTTATTGCCAGGAAGGTATAATTCTTCTTGAGTCCCATGTCCTCTGCTGAGATGTTATCTCGTGTCTTAGCCCTGGAATCTCACAGGTTCCTGCTTGAGCCTCCTCTCATGCTAGAGATTATTCTTAATGAGACCACAGTGCCTCTGCCAGCTGGCCTCAGATAAATTCTTTAACCAATTAAGGGAACATCTGTTTCAGTATAGACAGCTCTGCGGATCTCCGCAAGTAAGGTGAAGGAGGGGGACAGGGAAGGAGGGGGACAGGGAAGGAGGGGGACAGGCAGCTCATGCCGCCTAGCATTCTCCCCCACATGGCGAGACCCCATATTAAGAAAAGAAAGACTCTTTCCCCATTCTTGGAAAAATTTATGCTATTATTTCTATAATCGGGCTTTTTATGCCATTTGTGCTGTCTTCCAGGCGGCCAGTACAGCTGGCCTAGCCTGCTATCTCTCCTTGCAGCTGCCGGCCATCTATCTCCAGGCTTACCATTCTGTGGTTGAGACAGGGTCTTATTATAAGTCAAGGCTGGCTTCGAGCCCATTATGTAACCCAGGCTGGCCTTGAACTCACTGCGATCCTTCTACCTGAGTCTCCTAAGTGCTGGACAAGCTGGACAAGAGCAGCTGAATTCAGTGGTTAGGCTCAAAGTCGACCGTATGGGGTAATTTGATTCCGTTCTCATCCAGTTCAGTTTGTGACCAGAGTCATGGAGAGACCTGAGTTCATGAACTGAGGCACCGCTGAGCAGATGCAGGCCCTTCCCCTGGGATCTGGAGTTCCTTTCCAACTGCTTCATTCTTTTTTCTGCATTGTTTTCTATTTCTCCAGCTTCTCTGTACTTTCTAGTTTTCCTGTCAGCTCCCTCCTGAATCTTGCAGAGCTACTTCAGTTTTCTCTTCATGAAATTGTTTTCCAGGTATTTCACTTTCAGGTTCTAGAGGGCTGTAATTTTCTGCCAGTTTCTGTTCTGCCATTTTTAATCTGCTGCTAAGATTTCTTAAGATATGAAATCATTAAACATAAAAGAAAAACATTGAGGTATTGGGCTTTATTAAAACAAATAAGACCTTCTACTTTCTAGAAGATATTTTTAAAGTGAGAAGGTAAGCCAGAAACTGGAAGAAAATACTTGCAACACATGTATCTGACAAAATATTTTATCTAGAATACATTTTTTTAAAACTTAAATCTGGGTATGTTGGTGTACACTTGGGAAGCTGAGGCAGGATCACTATGAGTTTGAGACCAGCCTGGGCTACATAGTGAGACTACTTGTCTTTTTTTTTTTTTTTGAAACTGCATCACAATTATTCTTGAGTTGTGTTCAGTTAAGGTGGGCCTACATTTCAAAGGCGGCCTCTGGACAGCCCTCCTCTCTCACGCACACATACACTCACAAGCTCTCAAGCAGTGTGAATGTTGTCCAGCTGCTGGGCACAGCTGGCTCATGTCAGGTCCTGCACCACGAGGACCTTGAACACACAGGTGAGAAGCAATCCCACCAATCATCAAGTACTTGTCCTAGAAAGCCCGCTTCTCCATGACGCGCATCACTGTGTTGGACAATGCCAAGGATCTTCTTCTGAGTCCCCTTCGAAGTCAGCCTCTGGGCCCTCAGTGACTCCAGGATACTGTGCCCACCTCCAATGAGGTCACCCATGCCGTGCTGAAAGTTGTGGAGGGAGGAGTTAAATTGCAGCGACTCTTCAGTTGGTATGGTGGTGTCAGAGTCATTGGGGGTGAAGTTTCGAGACAGAAGCTCCTCTCGCTGTCTCTCCTGCTGTTCCCTGGCGTGGCACCGATGCTGGAAATTTCTAAGAGCCGTCTGCAGGTGCTGGGCATCATATTTTAACTGATCTACTCAAGTTTGGTGTCTCCTTGCTAGACAGAATCTCCAGGCGTTCTAGACGACTGAATACTTGGTCTGTGTTTGCTTGTATTTCCTTTTCATAAGGGCAGAAGAAACGTGGAGTTGCTTCTCAGTAGCTACAGTTTTTGTTTGGGGTGAGGACAAAGTTCCAGAAATGGATAGCAGTGATACGAATCGTGAGTTTGCTGGCATAGCGGCTCCATGTTGCCGCCGGGCGGCCGCAACCCAACCTCCTCGGAACATGTCCTCGAGACTACTCTGTCTTAACAAAGAACTCTTACAACTCAATACTAAGGGGGTAACTCAATCAAAGCAATTGAATATTTCACAACAGATTATATATGAACGACCAAAGGAACACAACAAAAGATGGTCAATTCCATTGGTCATCGAAGAAATATAAACTAAGATATCATTTCATACTCATTAGAATAGTTAAAAATAAAATTACGAATGATGTCATAGAGATGGTCCGAGCAATGATAAGTTAATTTGAATAATAACACCATATGAAATTCCTTGGTATGAAAGATGCAAAAAAAAAAAAGGTAATAATTGGCTGAAACCTTCAACTATAATCACAGACTTTTCTTATAATCTCAACTGTTGAACAGAAAATGTAGTTGGTCCCTAAGGAGAGCTCAAAAGCAGGCAGAGGCTGGAAGCTGAATACCTTATAATTGTAGGAATGAGAGGAAATAGAAAATAAGCAGGCGTATCAGATTCTAAGATATTCTCTTATTTACTAATTGTGAGACTAGGTAGATTATAGAGTAATGAAAGGAGAGTAAATGTATAGAGGTTTATGATTTTTTCCTCAGATCAGAAACTTTTCTGGTATCGGATGAAATTTCAATATTTCTGCCACTGTGATAGGTAGCACTCCTTCCTTGGTATTCCAGCTTCTGTCTCAGTCAAATTCTTCACCATACATGTCCCCTTATTGAACACAAGAGTGGCTATGCATAGCTATCATCTATTGTTGGATAACATATTACTCCTTAACTTAGCAGTTAAAAATAATGGATATCTGAAGCATAAGGATTGTTGTAAGTTCCAGCCCAGCCTGGGCTACAAAGTGAGCTCAAGGGCAGCCTGCACTGCATAGTGAAACCCTGTCTCAAAAATAAATAAATAAGCATGAATATTTATTATTTCATGGCCGCTATAGATCAAGACTGGAGAAGGGCCTGCCAAATAGCTCAGCACCTGCAAGCAGGCGCAGGGGCCAGGGGTTCGATCCTTGGGCCTGCCGTGCTGGCCTCGGGGCGCTGAGATGGCAATTGAGAATGGGCATTGTGGTGCGCACCTGTAATCCCAGCTTTTGGGAGGCTGTAAACAGGCGGATCACTAGGAGTCTGATCTAAAAGTGAGACCCTGAACACCCTGTAGACTCTTCCCTAAAACACACACACACACACACACACACACACACACACACACACACGAGAAAAAAAAAAAAAAAAGACTGGAGTAGTTTATCCAGGAGGCTCTGGCTCAGTCTCTCATGAGTTGCTGGCAAGATCTTGCCTGGACTGCAGTCATCTGAAAGCTTGACTGGGGCAGGACGAGCCTCCTCCCTAGAGGCTGTCTTAGGGCTAAGGGAGAATCTCAGTTCCTGACTGATAGCTGGTGAAGAGCTGAGGTTCCTGCCCCCTATATCTGGGCGGCTTGTTTCAACGTCCTTAGGACGTGGCACCTGGTTTCTTCCAGATGGCACGATTCAAAAAATGAAAGCCACCTGGAAACTGAAATGCCTTTTATGACCCTGCCTTGGAAATTGCTCATCACCACTTCTGCTTTTTTTTATTTGTCATAAGCAAGTGCCTAAGAGCCTAGGATACAGCTCAGCAGTACCAGCACCTGCCTGGCCAGCTTATACTGTTCAGTGATCCAAGTTCATTGCCTGGTACTGCCCCCTCAAAGAAAGATGATAATTAAATAATAATAAAAAGTCAAGCGACTGACTCCAGCTTAATTCAAAGGGAAATAAATTAGATTCCACTTTCTGAACAGAGGAGTGTCCAAAAAATGTGTGAAGCTATGTTAGAAGCCACTGTCTTATGCGATTCACTTTAGCCAATAAAATTGGTGACGTGTATATAATATCCAGTTAGAAGCTTTCAGAGCCCTTTGCCTTTCTCCTTTTTCTTCTTCCACAAAGCAGCCAGTGTTTCAGGTGGAAGGCCTAAACGGTGGAGTAAAGACAGTAGGATGGCACTCCTGCCCAACCATAATGACCAGGTATTGTAAAAGAGAAAAAAAATCTGTTATGAGTTGCATCTAGTTCCTCTCCCCCAAAGCCTCATGCAGTCGAGGGGTGGCTTCTAGAGGTTTTGACTAATTCATAATCCAGTGCTGGGATTATGGGTGTGAGTGCTACACACGTGGACAGCCTGAGTGCGGTGCAAGGGAGGGAGGGAGGCTTGCCGTCTGCGGCCGCCGCCCCTGCACCTTCCTCGGCTCCTTGCTGCTTTCGGCCTCCATGAACTGCTCCCCCCTGCCTTGGAGCCAGCTGAGCACGGACTGAAAACTCCCCTAACTGGGAGCTGAGCTTTTCCTTCCTGCACTTTGGGTGTCTGGTATTTGTCCCAGCAACAAGAGAAAGGTAACGGAGACATCGACCATTGCTGCCGTTAGCGTTGACATAATAGCGTTGTTCCTGTAGCAGAATCGACCGTGATTACTACAGTTCCTTCTTATTGACCATCAGGAAAGGTACTAGGCGTAGTAGAAAGTATTTAGCATGTGATCTTCCATTTTATATTTTCAGGGGTTGCTCTTAATATTTTTATTTTATAGATGGAAAAGAGAAGGTACTAAGTGGCTCTAGCAGAAGCAATTGAGTGATTGAGGCGGCCTTCTTTTCACATTTTACTTCATTTCTCCAAAGATTTTTGTCTGTGTAGAAGCAGCTGCTTTGGAGCTAAAAATATATAAGGTAACAAACCAAACCAAACATTGCAGAGTCACAGTCCCAAAGTTGGAAGAAATCTAAAGATATTTTCACATACATGTCTTTATTTTTTTTTATGTATTTAGTACAGGGTCTCACTACACAACTCAGACTCATAGTGATTCTCCCATTTTCAGCCTCCCCAGGGCTGGGATGGTAGGCATGTGCCGCTACACCTGCTCTCAGAGGCCTGCTCAGCACACCCTGGGGTGGGGTCCGTGTGGCACTGTGCTGGGGATCGAGCCCCAGGCCCCGTGCTTGCCTAAGCAGATGCTTAGTCCACTGAGCTATCTTGCCTACCCTATTATCTTTGAATAATTCTGAGTTTAATAGCTTTTTCAAATATGTGATCCCTGGAACGCAGTGGTGAAGTACCAATTCCATCCTTGTGCTGTTCAGAGGCTGAGCAGAATCCTGATTACCTATGAAATTTATCCAGTGATCCCGGCCCTGGAGCTACACGGTGTTAATCGTTTTCTGATTGGCTTCAGATAGCTCAAGGCAGTTCTAAAGTCTGCTGCGGATCACCATGGTTTCAACTTCTCTTTCTCTAAACTAAAGAGCTTACCTCTTTCAATTTTTCCTGATGTTCTTGACGTGATCCCCTTTGCCCATTCTATTTTTTTTCTCTTTATAAACAGCCCTTTCACCTCCCAAAAGCTGTGTTCCATCCTTACTATGTTTACTGTCTGTCTTATCCTACAAAAACGTAAGGGCAGCAGTCTTCCACTGTTGTTATCATTGTTAGTCTTCAGTGATGTGTCCCAATGTGAAGAGCAGTGCGCGGCAGTACCTTAATATGTACTCGACAATTTTATTTGATGTTGATTTTAATTTCTAGCTGTTGTTTTGAAAGTGTTTCAGTTTATCTAAAAATCCTCTTTAAAAAAATGATAATCCAAGCAAGGCCTGAGAGGCATAAATTATTTCTTACTATTTCTGCTCTCAGAAGGTAACTGTATTTGTAAGGTCTCACTAAATGTCTAATATAGCATTGATTATAACACATATTCTCGTGCCATCTTCTGACTCTCACTCCTTCAAAGGTGTGACAAAACTCTAGAGATAAGCTTGTCCTCTTGGGTCTCTCTTTATCACCCTTATCCTTTCAAAATAAAAATATATCTGAAGTTGGGCACCGTGGCCCATGCCTGTAATCCGAGCACTAGGGAGAGGCTAAGACAGGAGGATTCTTGCAGGTTCATGCATGACCAGCTGGGCTACAAAATGGGCTGGAGACCAGCCTAAACTACATACTGAGTGACTGTCTCAAAAGGACAAGAAAAAAGCATATCTGTTACAACCCTATTCCTACAAGATTGGATAATATTTGTGTATCCCTTTCCAGGTACAACTTGTGCATTTAAACAAGTTATTTGTTCACAGACAACTAAACTAATAGGGGGATTTTTAGGAAACAGCCGGGTTCTTGAGGACCATATTACGAGGCACCCACGCTGTGGAGGAGGTGCTGTTGTCCCTGCCTGCCGTTCACGCTCCCTCTGGGGAGTGTGCAGTAAAATTTGCAAGCTTATTCCTATGCTTCATACAGTATATTTTATGGCATGCATTCTTCATTTACTCACCTGAAGAATGTAAATATGTGCTCTTAGCGCAGCTAATAAAAAATCCTTAGAAGGTAATTTTTTCTTAGCCTGTAACACTCAGATACGGGATCTGCTTTCTCTCCACAAACAACTGTGTTTGGTTAAACAGGTCAACAAGCAAAGAGAAAACTGTGTTCTGTTCACTGACACCTCTTAGTAAGTCTTTTTGTGGAAAGGAGGGATATGGTGTTGGCTGGGGTTCTCTGAGGACACAGAAAAGGTAAAGAAAGCAACATAAAATGAAAAAGCGCAGCGGCATAAAAAGAAAGGACTAGAAAGGTGAACCAAAAAGCTGGAATCTGGTATCTGCTTTGCTAGTACCTAGATTTATGGCACGGAGAAGCTGTTTTGCTTGTCTGGACCTCAATTTCATTATCTACAAAATGTTGGATTTTAGGAATAAAATGGCTTAGAAAATCCTTATGGCTTTTTTATATTAGGCTTATTTTGCTATGAAAAAATACATAACATTTTAGTATGCTGAGAAATGTTTGACAATATAAACATTTTATAATGGATCTCGGGGGAAATCTTTTTTTTGATTAACAACATAGTATAAATATTTCCATTATAGTCCATTTTCAAACTATTAATAGTATACTAGAAAATTCCTAGAAATCTATCCATCAGCATTGAAAAACCTGTAAGAACAGGTTCCAGCACATCACTAGGCAGGATTTCATTTATTCAACAAACACTCACTGAACATTTTCTGTGTGCAAAAAAACAAGTTAAATGGAGTGCACAATAGTGTAAATGGTTTTTATCCAGCAGGGGTTTAGACTCAAGTAAACAGAAAATAAATACATATAACTGTACTACTAAAGACAGTATGACAAATAACATAAAGATGGCATAAAACAAATAGCATAAGAGTTTGGGGAATAAAAAGAATGTTTCCTAGGGCTGGGGGGGTAGCTCAGTGGCACAAGTGCCAGCCTGGGCTACATAGTGAGTTCGAGGCCAGCCTGAACTACATAGCAAGACCCTGTTTCCCATAGGAAATAATAATAATAGTCACAGAAACACTCCCTTGTCAGGATTCACCTTTTCAGGTTATATGTTTAGGTGGACTGCAAATTATACATTAAAATTCATAAAAATATAGACAGAAGTAAGAATAGAAATGAAATTTTCCAAATCTGATGTGACCAGATTTATGATGTCTGTATTTTGAATAAAAATTGTCCTTTTTATAAAAATATAAATCATTAAGAAACTCTTTGGGAAGAACATAAGATTCTTTTGCTTTTGCTTTATTGTTCAGCTCCAACTTAATTATCAATTTAATAATGAAAACAGAATTTTCCTGGAACATATAGAATTTCCTGTCATGTTGAAAAGAGCATTGCAGAAACCTTTAATGACAAACATTTTCCTCACAATACCAATCAGTAAATCTCTGGAAACACTTATTTGCTGCCCATTAGAAGCGGAGAACCATAAAAATGTGTGGGAAATTTCAGAGGCTAAGATATAGTTGGTACTTTTTTTTTTTTTTTTTTTTTTGTCTTTTTGAGACAGGGTCTTGCTATGCAGCTCAGCTCACTTTGTAGCTCAGGCTGGTCTCGAACTCACAACAATCCTCCTGCCTCAGCCTCCCGAGTGCTGGGATTATAGGCATGCGCCACCACGCCCGGCTATAGTTGGTACTTTTAAAGTTCTTACGGCTTAATGGGGGAAGCTGAATTACCCCAGTAAGTACTGGCAAGGATTCGGCAGGCAGCCACTCTCTTTTTGAACGTTATCCTCTGCAATTTAGCTTTTAAGGTAAACAGAAAAGATGGGAGGGCCAGAGATAAAACTATGGCTAAGGCCCCATAACCGTTAATAGTAAAAGGAGAACTTAAACCTAGATCCCCTAATTCTGTGTATAAGTCTCATGACATTAACCTGAGGAAAATACCTTATGGAGTTTCTCAAATGTCTAGGATATTCATTTAATTCACAATAAAAAGCAAATAAATAAAATCAGCCAGTAAGAGTATTTAGAACTCAGAAAATAACTTTCTAGCATTCTACCTCACTTCTTTCATTTTGGAGGACAACAGCACCTACTAATCTGGCATTTCAAACTAAATGTGATACCTATTTCCCAGAAATACGGCTGCATAGTTAGGACTGTATTGTTCTAGGACACCTGAGGTTGTTACTTTCTAATATTTTTCCTAAATTTCTCTGTGAGGAAAATTCATGAGTCATTTTATATCATACATCTGGATGAATAAGAAAGTGCTCTCTCTCTCTCTCTCAGGATAATACTCATACATACATTTTATTTTATTTTTTGGTGGAACCGGGAATTGAACTCAGGCGCTTGCGCTTGCCAGGGAACCACTTATTCTGCTGAGCCATCTCCCGGGCCCCCGTACATACATTTTAAAGCCATAAGGGTAAAGCCTGGCATGGTGGTACACTGCTGTAGTCTAAACACTCTGGGAAGCTGAGGCAGGCATATTGAAAGTTTGAGCACAGCTTGAGCAACTTAATCATTAAAAATACCGTTTTAAAACATTGAACTCTAGATTCCCTCACTAATAGCTTCAAAAAAAAAAAAAAAAAAGCCATATGGTTGAAAAAGAAAAGTTGTGTGAGACTGAAAAAAAAAAAAGCCAAGGTAATTTACACACGCACACACACACACACACACACACACACACAATCAAATGCACATAAAACTGCTTAGTCTGAGGGAAGGGGAACTGGATCTTAGGGATCCTTTGAAATTCTTGTTTCTTTTCATGTATACATTTTTACTGGCATTTATTAATTGTGAGCATTTTAGTCTATGATCTGTCCTGAATTAACTTTTGCATGTGAAATGTCCTAGGATTCTGAGCTGTCCTTTCATAGATACATCCAGTTACTTTAGGAGAACTTGTTGAACAAGCTTTCCTGTCCCTGCTGTTGGGGTGCCTGGTGATCATCAACTGACTGTACAACCTCAGTCTATTTCTAGGTTTGACCCAGTTCTACTGATCTATTTCTATCTACTTCCAGTATGTCTATTAGAGCAGTATAATAAATATCTTTTTTTTTTGAGAAAAGAAAGAGCTCATTGTGTAGCCCAGGCTGGCCTTGAGAACTCATAGAGATCCTTCTGCCTCAGCCTCCCAAGTGCTGGGCTTACAGGCATGGATCACCATGCCTGGCTATATGATAAATCTTGAACTCAAGACACTTCTAATTTTTTCCCAATATTGTTTTGGTTGTTCTAGATCAGGGATGGTGAACATTTTAGAGCTTTCAATGATTAAAAAAAAACCCAGCCTGCTACGGCACACATGCCAGAGGTTTGCCACCTCTGTTCTAGATCCTCTGCATTTCCATGTACATTTGAGGACCACATTGTCAATTTCTTCAGAACAGCCTGCTGAACTTCAGAGTTGATTCAAGCTTCTAGATGATATAATCTCCCCCTCAAGAGAGAATTTACTTTGTTTCTGTTAAGCAAGCAAAGCTAACAGCTGAATACCTTCATGCCGTGACTGAGAAATTCAAAACATGACTCAGTCCCTGTTAACATTAGTCTACTGCCGGGCGTGGTGGCGCATGCCTGTAATCCCAGCACTAGGGAGGCTGAGGCAGGAGGATTGTTGTGAGTTCGAGACCAGCCTGAGCTACAAAGTGAGCTTAAGGCCAGCCTGAACTGCACAGTGAGACCCTGTCTCAAAAAAAAAAAAAAAAAAAAAAAAAAAAAAAAAACATTAGTCTACTGACAGTTCACCTTATTTCCTGGGTGAAATCCTTTGTGGTAACTAGGGGACCCCTGAGGCTTTTACCTTGCCCCTTCCTTCCTTTCAGCTCTTTTCTACTGTTTTTTGTTTGTTTGTTTGTTTTGTCTCATTAGTTCTGGTTGGCACTGCTGAAATCTCTCACCATCTCAGTTTCTCAGTCTTGCTTTGTTTTGTAGGTATTTAGTACAGAGTCTGCAGTGTCTCACTATGTCGGTTGGGACTCATGGTGATCCTCCTGTTTTCAGCCTCCCAAGAGCTGGGATTACAGGTCTCGATGGCCATCTCAGAGTGCCCTGGGGTGGGGCCAGCGTGCGGGATGGAGCCCAGCCACTGTGCTCTGCCTGTGCAGGCGCTGTAGTCTGCTGAGCTATCCGGCCAGCCCTTGTTTTTGTTTTGGAATCAGCAATCACCTTCGTGGTAAAGTGCCCTCCAACAGCAGGCTCGCTTACTTGGCTTCTCCTTGCTCTTGCTCTTGGAGTAGAAAAGTCTCACTGTTTGAATAGTTCCTCTACGTCTTCAACTCATTGTTCAAAAACTAATAATTTCTCAAATTTCTAATTGTGCTCAGCAAGAAATTTGTCTGAAACAGCCTAATTAGACAGGCTTTGACAGAAGCATAACCATGACACACGTTTTAAAAATTTAACTTTGTTAAAATTAACTTTGTTTTGGAAAATATGGTCATGCTTTCCTCATGACGTGGAAGAGAACTGGCAAATTCCCTAAAGAGGTAAAAATTCTTAACATGTGGGTTTGGCTTCAACCTTATGAGGGAGAAAAACTACCACAGCCCCTTAAATTGGAATGTGACCCCAAAGAGAATGTGATCTTGGTGAGCTGCTCACCAGGGTTGTGTGGCATGCGTTAAGAATACCACTACCATCAGCCCAGAAAGAGAAGTAGAGAAGAACAGCTCCTGGTTCATTACCTTTATCCACCCCGACTAAGGCAAAGCAGCGTAGTCCATTCATCATGTTTATTACTGAGCTACAGCGGCATGTGGGTTTTATAGCTGACTCATACTGAGAAGTTGGGTTCCTATTTGGCTTTATAAGTTGATAGTAAAATCTGCTCTTCCTGGATTGACCCCAGGAATCTCTCACTAACCTGTCATTTAATGAGGAAACCAGGCTGGTGGAGGTGACAGAAGAGAGAACAGCCAGCAATTTTATCTTAAGCCTTTGAAATTTCTCAAACCAGATGTAAGGCTAGCAGGAAGCCTGTGGCTCTTGTGTACAGATGTACACACCGGGACCCACACATAGACTCCAGAGTGCCTCGTACATATTCCATGGCACAGTTTAAACAGACAGACTCACAGCTCCTGGGGCACAGGCAGTGGGGAAACAGGAAGACTAACCTTAGACTTAGCCAGGCAACATCATGTAATTCACTGGACCCAAAATAGAATCTAATAATGAGTGCTAACTTTCGTCAATCCTTCTTGTATGCAAGTCTAGTTCTAAGAGGCCTTGTATGTCTAGATATATTCAGTCTTCATAATGATCCTACAGAATGGATATTGTTATTCTTATTTTTGATTTAAAATTTTGAGGTTGGCCAGATAGCTCAGTGGATTAAAGCATCTGCTTAGGCAGACCCAGGGGCTGGGCGTTCAATCCCCAGCCTGCCATACTGGGCCCCACCCCTCAGTGCATGCTGAGACTGAGATTGAGATTGGGCGTGATGTCATAAACCTGTAATCCCATGCTTGGAGGCTGAAAACAGGAGGATCATTACGAGTCTGATCTCTGTAGTGAGACCCTGTACTAAGCACATTATTTTTTAAAAAAGAAATGATTTAAGATTTTGGAAGGTTATATGCAAGGTCCAACAGTTAGTACATTTTGCAGAACCAAGGTTCAAATCTACTGCTGCCTGGTCCCAAGCCCATTCTCTGAAAGTATGAGAAGTAAATAAACTCTGCTATAGAGTTTCTAAAAAGGAGTGTAGCAGTGAATGGTTTATTGTTTCTCTCTCGCAGTGGCCGTCAGCATTTGTCTCAATGAACAACAGCCTATCGAGGCATTATTAAGCATCCATTTACTAGATTTTTATAGGCAAAGCAGGAGCTTGGCATGGGCAGTGGGAGGAAAAGAACACAGGTGTCAACAGACTTTTTTGAGACACCTAAATTCTCAGAATACAAAGAGTGTAAAATACCTCTTTATCTTCCAAAGCTTCCAAACTTACTCCAGATATGATTCATAAGGCGTGTACATGGACAGAATATACATACAAAGCATAGAGATAAAAAAACGGAAAATATAAAAACAAGTAAGCCTGGACCTCATCTCAGGAAACTCACAGTGTAAGGGTGAATCACCCCCATAGATCAGTACTTTTCAATAGAAGGAACTGAATTAAAAGTAAGCACAAGGTGTCGGGAACCATCAAAAGCTGTACTGGACTGAATGAATGTGGGTGAAACGAGCAGGAAGAAATGACTGTCAGACAAGCCTGAGGAAGCACAAGGAACGCACTTGAGAAACTTAGCAAGCAACGTATCTGTTCTCATCAGAATGATTTAAATATAGGACACTATATAAATCCAGCTACTATTCCACAGCTGAGCTGTCCCTGAACACTGGCACGTGGCAGCTGCCAGGCTGCTAACTTTTCTTCCTCTTCCCCTTGCTTTCTCAACCTCTAGAGTCCATTTTCTGTTAAAGAGCTTTTCTTTTCTTTCTTTCTTTCTTTCTTTCTTTCTTTCTTTCTTTCTTTCTTTCTTTCTTTCTTTCTTTCTTTCTCTGGAACTGGGGATTGAACTCAGGCCCTTGCGTTTAGCAGGGAAGCGCTTACTCCACTAAGCCATCTCCCCTGCCCCTAAGGGGCTTTTCTTGGTAGCTTTTCTTCCCCTTCCTCAATCTTTTTCCTTCCTTGCTTCTTTCTTTCCCTCTCTTTTTTCTCTCCCTTCTACATTCTTTCCTTTGGTGAAGTGGAGAAACTGTGGAAGACTTCAAGCAGAATGAGAGACTTGAACTGCTTGTGAGGAATAAAAAGAAAGGGTACTGAAAAAGAATAAATGCCAACTGGTGACTCAGTTAGCTCACATTTATTGGCCCCTTGCCCTCCTACTTCCTGCTGGCATTTTCTGAGGACACTGAGGTGAATCTGATCCGTGAGTCAAATCAGCAGAATATGCTTGTGGGCAGTAAATGGAAAGCATATTTGAACTACTGGGAAATAAAGTCTATTAAGTAAAATAGGATAACAAATAGAGAAAGTTAGACTAGTCATGTTGATACCAAAAGTCATTTTAAGGTTTTGAATCCAAAAGAATCCTTCTCAACTTTGGGGGCCCACTGGTTAGCTCAGTTGTTCAAGCTGCTGGTCTTGCAAACCCAGCCAGGTACGGGATGCCAAGGTTCGATCCCCAGCTCCACATGCCTCACCAGACCTGCCCGTAAGGCAGCCTGAGCCAGCCAAAAAAAAATCCTTCTCAACATTTAGGGTTTTGAACAGAAGGTAGATGGGAAAGATATGAGAAGGGGAAGACTAGAATCCTTCAGCTAAGAGGCTGTGTATGAGCCAATCCTGGACGTAAGGATCTCAGAGAAAGGAGCTGAGGGTGTGGCTCAATGGTGGAGCTCTCGTCTTGCATGCACAAGGTCCTGGGTTTGATCCCCAGAAAAAGAAAGAGGAGGGATGGTAGGAAGGAAAGAAGGGAGAAAGGAAGCGAGGGAGGAAGAAAGGAAGAAGTTTTGGGGCTGGAGCTCTACCTCAGTGGTGCAGCACCTGTCAGGCAAGTGTGATCCCTGAGTTCAATTCCCAATACCCACTCCACTCCCAAAAAGGCATAATGGACATTTTTGCTTGCTTTTGTGTTGAGGTAGGGTCTCACTTCATGGGCCAGACTAGCCATATGTAGCCCAGGATGGCCTTAAATTCATAATCCCTCTGCCTTGGCTGCCCAAGTGCTAAGATTACAGGCATGTGCCACCACGCCTGGCAAAAAGGGTCAGTGCAAAGAAAGAATGGGTAAGGCACAGGTACACAGAGAATCTCAAATCCCAAGGCATCCCTTTTACCTTAGGAAATGCTCTCTTATTTGTTATTTCTTATAGAAGCTAAAATAACTTTGGTTGATAATGATATGCTACAGAGAAGAAAGAAAAAAAAGCTGCAAATTAAGGCTGAGGCTGTGACTACCCAGATCTAAAGCTAGTAAGTCACCCAGTATTAAATATCTTACTTAAAGAGCCTGTAAAGCATCTTTAAAAAACCAATAAGGACCTTCAACTTAAGAGTTATTGCTCAGAGGGTAGCAATTATCAGACTGAGCCACTCTCAGAACACGTTAGAAGCTGGAGAAATGTATTCTTTCCAGATCCCAAGATCTTGACTTGGAATATTTGACAAGCTCTTAAAGTGATAGTAATTCAGGGCTGGCAAGATAGCTCAGAAGACTAAGCACCTGCTTTGGCAAGCGCAGGGATCAGGGTTCGATCCCCCACCCCACATACCATACTAGCTCCATTCCCGGTGTGCACTGAGCCAGTGGACCAAGGCCTGGCATGGTGGTGCACACCTGTAATCCCAGGAGGCTGAAAACAGGATCACTATGAATCCGAGCTGCGTAGTAAGACCCTATACCAAATACATAAAATGAAAAAAAAAAAAAGTGATAGTAATGCAAACCATTTGAAAGACATTCAGGGCAAGATGAGCTGTATGGGCCTGCTTGGGACCTAAATGACTTCACCACACACAGCCTCATGACCGCCAGGCCCTGGTCTTCATCAAAGCCATTCTGCTCCACTGGCCATGAAGGAGACAGAGATGCCCTGGAGATGCCCAGAAGACGGACTCAGCCAGACCCACTCCTGAGTGGCTCTGGGGGCTTGAAGACCTCAGAAGGGTTTCTGAGAAGGATCACAGCAGCGATGACTTGGAAACAACCATATATTTTCTTAAATGACCCTGTGGAAACCGGAGTGGAAAAGGACAGGGCTGCCAGATCCACAGAGCCAGAAGAATGGATTTTCTTGAGAAAAGCAAGGAAAACAACCAAAGAGGACTCTTGGGATCAGCCCACCAGAACATTCTGCGGTGACTCTAATGAGATGATTTTCGAGTGTGGTGGAGGGGCCTCCGTGGCTCCCACGCCGGCCTAATACCAGTCGACATTGCACAACTGGGGTGAGCTGACAGCTTCTGGTGCACAGAGAAGGTCTAAAGTTCAAAGCTCTTCAACCCCGAACAACACCTTTTTTCTCTTTCCTTTGAATTTTTATAGTTGCTTAATTTTATGTCCCATGTGCTACTTGTTTATTTTATATTAAAAGTGCTGCTCTTAGCTCAACCTTCCCCCAGATTGGATAATGCATCTCTTTCATCCTTATATCCTTTTGTAGTCCTACTAAAAGGGTTCATGAAAGTTATTTTTGTTATATAAAAATTTACTAATCTTATTGAGTCTATAGAGTATATGTACTCTATAGAGTATATGGTCTAGGCTTTAGTTCCTGTACTACATAATTAAAATTATTACAGCTTTATGATACTTTTTAGCATCTGATAGGATGCACTTCCTTCATTATCCTTTTTTCAGTGTGTTATTATTCTTATAATTTTTTTTTACCAAATTGCTTCAGAAAAAGGTATCAGAAAATCAATTACATTGGAATTTAGTTGTAGATTATGTTAAATATATATGCTGATCTGGGGAAAATTTGTATTAGAAGAATAACTGTTGCCATAAAGGAAAATGGCCTGTTTCTATCCTGATTCAGGCTAAAAGTATTTGTCATAAAATACATATAAAAAACCAAAAAAACCCAAAGTATTTGTCAGACTTTTTTCTTGTGTCTCTCAGTAGAGTTGAAATAGGTTTTTCATGTAGACCTTCGTAATGGTGTCAGTGTAATTATGTTATTTTATTCTTGTTTCTGCTACAATATCTTTATTTTTGCCACTGTAGCTTTTAATTGGTTATCACTGATATATGCAAAAATACATGTTTAAAAGTATATATCTTACAATAGGTCTGCAATTATTTCAGTACATATGTCTCCTGTCAAGGATCAGATTGGCAAAAACACTGCCTTTGTATCATGTGCATAAATTTACATTAATTAGTAAATGCATTTCTTGAGTCATTATGATTGCAAAATTGTTTTAGCCAAGAGATGTTATTGGAAAATTTCATAAGCTAAGGCAGTGTCATCTAAGAAAAACACAACATTTAACTTTAAGAGACATAACATCTTTGAAAAAAACAAGGACCTCACCCGACTTATAGTTCATTAAATTTGAATATCTATGTGAAGACTGCAGTTAAGGACGTAGCTCGGTGGCAGACGTGGGCCCGGCATGCAACGAGACTCAGGTGTGATTCCAGAACCGCATCACATATACTAATTGTCTTTGATAACAACAACTATCATTTACCGAGATTTTTGTATCAGCCATTGGGATTGACACTGTAGTTGTTATTTTACTTAAAGTTCACAATAACTCAGGCAGATAGGTATTATTATCCCTTTTATGGACAACTCTAAGAGCAATTCCTGATTGTAATCTTTTAAGGACCTCTGTCCCTCCTAGCCTGGTACCTATGCATTTTTATTTCAGTATGTTACTAATCAGAATCCTTATGTCTTGAAAGCCATTATATATGCATATAGATAGATATAGATATCGATACATCTATATCTATATATAATGTTTGTTTTGTCTGTTTTTTAGTGCTTCAGATAGGAGAGTAAATTTAATCTAGTTATTGTATCTTGCTTGGTCGTTTGTGTGCTATTTAAAGTTCTAAAATTAAGATATTGAGCAGAAGGACACAGTATTCATAACCATTTCGTATGGTTTGGGGCTCTTGCAAGGGGGGCAGTATAATACAGGACATATTTTATAATGAATCACCCAAGGATCACATACAAGAAGTGCAGGCAATCTGTCCACAAACATAAACTAAAGCCTCCTGCTGAGGGCCTGGATCCTAATGTCCCGCATGAGTCCAGCTGAAAACCTAGCGCTCATCACAAGGCCTCCCACAAGTCCATCTGGAGGCCTGGACCCCGCATCAGAGTCTCATGCAGGCTGCTTCATGGATCTGCGCTGGGAAGGCCCACAGGTCGGGGGTGGAAGCCGGAAGTCCTTGGCAGGGGGATGAAGCCTCTGTGCCAGCAGGCTGGGGGATCTAAGTCAGACAGGAAGCAACGCCCAAGGAAGCACCAGAGCTCTCCCTAAGGTACCACAGCCATCTTCAGCAACACTGAGGTCCCAAGTCCTCCAGGGACGGGGAAAGCCGAGTTCCCATCAGGAAAGCCAATGTGCCAGCTTCTCCGTGAGACTGAGCTGTGCACCGTCTTCCCCTGCAGAGCTGGGAAGCGATGCTCAAGGAGGACCAGAGCTTCCCCAGAGCTCATCAGGAAAGCCAGCACGGCAAGGTCCTCCAGCAGAGCAGCCCAAGAGACCAGCACCTCCCAGTAGGTTCCCCAAACAGCGGCCCTAACAGCATTTCAACAGCTTCTCCTGTTCTGCCTTTTATGCTGCTGGCAACAGTCCTCAGGTGGGCCTCCCTCACCCAGCACCAAGCTATTTTCATTCAGCTCATTGTAAGAGGTTGACCAGTGGTTAGCTGTCTACCACACATTTGTAAGGATCAACTCTATACTCTGTTAAGTTCTTTTTTTTTTTTTTTTTTTTTTTTTTGTCTTTTTGAGACAGGGTCTCACTGTGCAGTTCAGGCTGGCCTTAAGCTCACTTTGTAGCTCAGGCTGGTCTCGAACTCACAACAATCCTCCTGCCTCAGCCTCCCTACTGCTGGGATTACAGGCAGGCGCCACCCCACCCGGCTTACTGTTAAGTTCTTATCACCAGCACGCTTTATGATTTTATAGTATTTTACCTCTTAGAGGTAATCTGTGCCAAAAGCATGCCCTTGGAGTTAAAGGTTATGGACTTAAATTTTAGCAATATTGCAAACACAGACTAATAAAAAATGCAGAAAATATATCTTTATTAATAACTGGTGAAGTAGCCATAGACAAGAGATTTAAGCAGCTATTACAATCCTAAGCACTTGTATATGTATTAAAAAAAGCTTTAAAATATGTGAAACAAAAATGGATCTTTCAGGTGCAGTGGTTCAAGCCTCTGGTCCCAGCAACTGTAGGGGCAGACCTACAAGGGTGACAAGTTTAAGGCCAGTCTGCGTCACTTAGTGAGATCTTATCTCAGAATGTAAGTAGGAGGAGGAGCCCTAGAGACTTGCCATAGTGTAGAATCCATGAACATGAGGCTCTGGGTTCAACCCCTAGCATTTGAAAACAAAATTGAATTATAAAAAAATATTAAGAGCAATTTTGCCTAGATAAACAAATTACTTGAAAAACAAAAACTATGAAAGTTTACTCAAGAAAAAAATCGTGTAAGAAGAAAATCTGTATATCTAGTTTTGAAATTGGCTTTGTGGTTAAAAATCTTTCCAAAGACCAATATCTCAAAGCCAACAAAGTATTAAAAATGATAAAATGGAGTTTTTCCTAGGCATGTAGTTTTTTACAATCAAAAACCATTATCAATGTAAATTTTTCATTTAAAAATGATAAAGTATACAATCATTCCAATAAATATAAAAATTTAACCTCTATTCTGGTTTTCTAAAAATGTTAACTAGGGATAGAAAAGTATCCCTAGTTAACATTTCCTCAACCTCATAAAAGACTTCCATGAAGAAACCCTACATAACCAGATATAAGCCTGTAATCCCAGCACTCATTCAGGAGACTGGAACAGGAGGATCAATGTGAGTTTGAGGCCAGCCTGGGCTACATAGTGAGTTCAGGGCCAGCCTGAACTAGTGAAACCCTCTCTCAAAAAAAAAAAAAAAAAAAAGACTACAGCTAATTCATACTTAGTGATGAAAAAAAAATCATGTAACAAGAAAATCTGTGTATCTATTTTTTTGTTGTTGTTGTCTTTTTGAGACAGGGTCTCACTATGCAGTTCAGGCTGGCCTTAAGCTCACTTTGTAGCTCAGGCTGGTCTTGAACTCACAACAATCCTCCTGCCTCAGCCTCCCGAGTGCTGGGATTACAGGCATGCGCCACCACGCCTGGCTTGTGTATCTATTTTTGAAACTGGCTTTGTGGTTAAAAATCTTTCCAAAGACCAATATCTCTTGTGATATCCAGTGATGAAACACAATATCTTCCTTTATGATGAGGAACAAGTTAATAATCTAATGAGTGAATTTAGCCAAATTGAAATCTACAGTCCCTCCCACTGTCTCTTTCTCTGCTGTTGAGGATTAAACCCAATGAAGCACACAAGAGCAATATATGAAAATATTGTATACAAATATATGTATACTTCTATACATTAACAAAGACAATAGAAATTAAAAGTGTAAAAAATGTACATATAAGACTGGCATGCGTCTGTAATCCCAACTCTTGGGAGGCTGTAAACAGGAGAATCGTTATAAATCCAATCTAGTAGTAAGACCCTGAACACTCTGTAAACCCTTCCCTAAATACAAAAAAGAAATGCACATATATAAATTTTTAAATTTTTTTACATATTTAAATTTGTCTAAGACTCATATACTTAAAACATTAAGAGAATTAAAGATTTTAATTAAAGATATTAGAAGATTCAATATTGTTAAGATGTTATTTCTGACCATATTGATCTATAAATTCAACACAACACCAAATCAAAATTGCAGATTTTTGTAGAAGTTGACAAACTTATTCTAAAATTCCTATGAAAGCAGGGGTTGTATCTCACAGTGCCCTGGGTTCAATCTCCAGAACTGTCAAAATGTTGTTTAAAGACATGTTATAAAATTGGTAGGAGCCATTTGTGGCGGTGCACACCTGTAATCTCAGCACTCAGGAGGCCGAAGCAGGAGGATTATTGTGAGTTCAAGGCCAGCCTGCGCTGTACAGTGAGTTTAAGGCCAGCCTGCAAATAAATAAATAGCAAAACCCTGCTCCAGAAAGCCAAATAAATAAACAAATGAAATTCCTAGGAAATACAAAAGACTTAGAGTAGATTTTTCAAAAACCTTTGAAAAAAATCAAAGTTTGACAACTTATTCTCCCTGATTCAGGACTTCAGCATAATCAACACAGAGTAGAATAGTGTAACAATGCCTATGTCCATGGCTTAGAACAAAGATTCCAGGCATAGACTCATACACATATAGGGTCAATTGATCTTCAACAAAGGTACAAAATCTCTTCAACAAATGGTGCTAGAATAATTTTTTTTTTTTTTTTTTTTTTTTTTGTCTTTTTGAGACAGGGTCTCACTATGCAGTTTAGGCTGGCCTTAAGTTCACTTTGTAGCTCAGGCTGGTCTCAAACTCACAACAATCCTCCTGCCTCAGCCTCCCCAGTGCTGGGATTACAAGCATGTGCCATCATGCCCGGCCTAGTGCTAGAATAATTAACCATATGCAATTAGATGAATTTCAGTGTATAACTTCATGTCATAGAAAAATTAACCCAAAATAAACTGTAGACACAAGTGTAACATATAAAACTATAGAGCTTTTAAAATTAAGCATAGAAGAAAATTTTCATGACTTTGGGTTAAACAAATATTTCTTAAATATGAAAGGAAAAGTATAACCCCTAAAAGGAAAAAAATACCAAGTTGTACTTTAACATAGCTGAGAAGAACTTCCATTCTTCAGAAGATATTGTTATGGGCAATGGGTTTTTGCACTAGAAAGTACAGTATCATCTTGATTCAGAAAGGCAAAACTAAATATACATTTAGAAGTGTTACCTCTTCCCCTTGAATTCTTCCCCTAACCAGTACATAGTGGCCTTCTTTATTTTGTTTGATCCTTCTTGGTTTGAAGTTGACATTGTCTGAGAACAGAGTTGCTACCCCTGCTTTTTTCTGAGGTACTGGGGCGTACAGTATTGTTTTCCCTCCTGTGACTTTCAGCCTATGAATTTCTTTTTGAATTAAGTGTGTTTCTTGTATACAGCATATTGGTGAGTTGTGTTTCCTAATCCACTGTGCCAGTCTATTTCTTTTAATTGGAGAATTGTGTCCGTGTACATTGAGATGTGGTTGATTTATGCTTGACATGTTATTTACCCTTCTTCTCCTGTGTTTGTTTGCCCTATTTAGTGGGTTCCTTCTGTTCTCATTTGTGGAGTTTTGATCATTTTGATCCCTCTCTAGAACATCTTTTAGTAGTCAATGTAGGGTTGGCTTTATCATCATGAAATTCTTTAGTTGTTCTTTGTCTTGAAACACAAATTTGTTTCAAGAACCCCAACCATGTAGCCAGGACTGCTCTTCAGACTAGAACATAAAAACCATAACCTAAAACTGAGCATGGTGGTGTATGCCTGTAATCCCAACATGCCAGGAAGCTTAAATAAGATAAGATCGCAAGTACAAGCTTAAGCTTGGGCAGTTTATTGGTTCAGCAAGGCCCTGTTGGCATGCATCTCAGTGGAAAAGACCTGGATTCAACCCTAGGTGCTGAAAACAAAATTGTACAACAGCAATGACGTATGAATGAAGACCTTCAGAAAGGATCAAAATTTCAATGTCACTGGCTTGCCAGGATCCAGCTCTGACATCCCATGCAATAGGGCCTCTTTCACCATGAGACAAACAGCCAATTTTTGGCAGAAGTCCCAGTCTGGGACTCAGTGGTAGCTTCTGCATCAGGAACATAGATTCTTTTGCACTCATTCCATGACGGCAGGTGTGCTGCTTTTAATACAATGTGATGATGAACTTAGGTAGCAACAGGGTGATCTGAGTGGGGCGGGGATCAACAGCTTGATTCCAGGTGATCTTATCAGAGAATAAGCCCATAGCTACCATGAGTATCATGGGAGGGAGCTAGGCAGTTTGAATGGAAGCTGCAGTTTGTCTCCAGCCTCCACGACTCAAAAAGGAGTGCAGTGTGTGTGTGTGTGTGTGTGTTGTGTATGTGTGTGTGTGTGTGTATGGTACTGGGGACTGAACTCAGTGTCTTGCACTTGCCAGGCAAGTGCTTATTCTACCGAGCTAACTCCCCAGCCTGAAAAGTGCCTTTAATCATCCAGCCTTGGCCAGCCAAATAGCTCAGAGGATTAGGGGCTAGAGGTTCAATCCCTGGGCCTTCAGTCATCCCTGGGTCATGCTGAGACATCAATTGAGATTGGGTGTGGGGGCACACACACTTGTAATCCCAGCTCTTGGGAGACACTAAACAGGTGGATCACTAGGAGTCCAGTCTAGTAGTGAGACCCTGAACACCCTGTAGACCCTTCCCTAAAATGCAGAGAAAAAAAATCATCCAGCCTGTCATCTTTTTCTTTTTAAGGAGGAAAAAAAAAAAAAAAAAAGAACAACACAAAAACAAATAACAAGAAGAAAGACAAAAACAGATCAACATAAAACAATAAAAATATTTGGGTCATGCACCTGAAAGTCAGTTAAAAACAGCCTCTTGCTTCTCATGAGTGCAAAGAGATGGCTCTATTTTTAGCCCAGTGGGCTGACCGGCCCGTGCTGCCGGTGGTCCTCCAGGTGGTCCTCCAGAGCTATCGTGGAGCCTGACCAGTGGACATCATTAGCTTTCATTTCTGCAGAACCATCTGCGAACCAGGCTTAGGCACTGAGGAGAGCCTCTGTGAACCAACAGAGCCAGCAACTTTGTTTCACATAGTGAAACCATAAAAGAAAGTTTACCCCAATGGGGAAAGCACCCATTGCTTCCTATGAAGCCAAAATGTCACTGAGGCCAGCCTAGTGGGGGGTACTCTTGTGTTACATTATTTCCATAGGACTCCCTGCAGACCTACCCATGACGGGACCATTAGACTTTCAGTTTCCTTACAAATTTAGTTGCAAGTTAACAGCTGCCTTTCTGCTCTGTTTTTGATTTTGTTGTTGCTGTTTGCGGTGTTTTTGTTTCATTTTAACCTTACACTTGGTGTCTGTGTCAGGCAGGTGGTGCTACACTAGGAAAAAGCCTCTAGCCTTGAACTAAGACTCCTCCTAGGACCCCAGATTGTTTCTGCTCAACCACTTGCTCCCTATTTCATGTTTGTATTCCCCCAAAACTCAAGGTCTTCATTGTTCACACAATTTATTTTGCCTCGGGGGCTCTTAGTTCATTAGCCAGAACTGCCCAGCCGTTTTTTAGCTTGGGCAACGCCTTGCTGGCCTTGCTGTTGCCTGACCATGACATCCTTTCCTTCTTCAATCCTACACTAAGCAACAGCTGTCCAGGCACCATCCAGATGGCTGGTTTCAGTCTTCTCGCTCAACCTTCATTCAGCCTCACTTACAAGAACATCTGCTCCCTGCTATTTATCTAGCACGTGCATGAGAGCATTCCCTGTGAGGTCCCAGGAATCTCCTCAGAACCCCAAACCTTGGGACCTATGTCCTTTACCTTACAAAAGTCTCGTCTCACCATCTCATCCTTAAAATTTTCGCATCTGAGATTTTACTTTATCCTAAGGGCTGGGGAGATGGCTCAGTGGAATAAGCGCTTCCCTGGCAAGCGCAAGAGGCTGAGTTCAATCCCTGGAGGGATACATCAGAGCAGAGGAACCTTGATCTTGGGGAATCTGACATTTATAGTGAACAGTACGGCATACCTGGCTTTTGTCCAGAAAAATGACGTTACCATTTGCCTTAGTTATTCACTGCAAACACAGTCCTGAGAACTGACCTGGGTGAAAGGTAGTCATACTGACCAGTCTGACTATCGACAGAGCCAATTCCAGGAGAGAGAAAGTAAGGCCAGAGAGTTGCCGGCCCGCTCCAGGGAGCAAACGCCGATCAAGATAGCACTAGGAGACCCAGGAGAGGCCCACAGCTATTATAAAATGTAAAAACACCATGAGGTTTTACTCCAAAAATGACGCTAGGATCAGAAAGTACTGTGTGAACTCCAGTGGTCAGCTTGAGCCCCTGCCCCACTGCCCACGGCCAGCACAGACCCCCCCATTTACCAACATGAGGAAGGACACCCTTCAGGGGGACAGTTGTCGCGGAGGAGTATACAGAAGGAGCTGGGAAGGGCGCCCCTCACAAGCTCACCAACTATAAAGCTAAAAACCAATAAGGTCCCGGATTTGATTTCCAATACCCACCAAAAAGAGAGAGAACATATACACGTCAGTCTCCCCTTCCCCCAGTGAGTTAGACGGCATGAATGCTTACATTTCCTCTTATAACCAGTATCAGTAGTGCTACAATTGTAGGTCACATTTAGGGAGCTTTTTCCTTTTTAGACACAGCTATTGTTTTTTGTTAGTTCTTCTCTTCTCCTCCTCCCCTCCCCTCCCCTCCCTGCCTCTGCCCTTCCCTTCCCCTCTTCTCCTCTCTTCTCTTTTCTCTCTCCCCTCTCCTCTTCCCTCCCTTCTCTCTTCTCCTCCCTCCTCTCTGCTCTCTCTCCTCTCCTCAGCTTTCTGCACTGTCATAGAGCTAATCAAAGGTGATGAGGCATTTCAGGAAGAGTAAGTTGTGTATAATTTTCTTTACCTTGTGTCCCACAATTGGGGATGTCTGGAGAGTTGAAAAGCAGACTAGATGATCTAAAATTTATTCTGAAAGCCTGTCTTGTAAGAGGAGAAGGCTGTGTAGCTGAGTGTGCCACGTTGGGCAGCAAAGCTTTCCCTCCCCTTCTGCCTACTCACTTCTCCCCATCCTGAGGACTGATGTATGCACGTGTCATCTTGGGCAGACAGAAACAGAGCCTTCTTCTTTCACTTGTTTTTCATTGTTTTTGTTTGTTTAACCTGGGGACCACTGAAGTGAGCTCTCTATGCACCCAAAGTTCCCCATGGACAGCATTTCGGCATGCAGGGCAGACACCTCCTGTGCAGCTCGGTGCCACACCGTTGGTTTTCCTGGGGAGTGGAGTGGTTTGCCCTGAAAAGACTCCAACCTGCATCCTGAAGGTGCAGTTGGCTCTGACCGATGAGTGCTACCATGATGGAGAATTTGACCCTCCGTGACATTGTTTTCATTTGTTTAGAAGTGTTGAATCAGTTCCTCTCAACAGTGATAGTTCTTTTCACTGTATAGTACTGAGTATGTCTCAGGGATTCCTTGCAGAAATTAGGGCAGTTTTTAAAGTAAAGTAGTTTTAGAAGAAACTAAAGGTGACTCACCATGGAAGAGAGTGCAAGAAAGAAAATATTTGGTTTCGTAGCCCACGGTGTCTCGCCCAGGACCTTTTCCTTTCTACTTCCTAGGCTCTCATCTCAGCTTCGGCACACTCCTCTCCCATCACACACAGCTTTAAAACTTTTATTTAAAAATTTCCTTCTCCAACGAGCTTTCAGAATACTTATTGTATATTTTAAGAGAAAAGGTATATTAATTTATGCTACGAACATCACCTCATAAATTATAAGTTTTATACTAAAGCTGTATTGAGTGCAATGAATTATGTTGCTATGTGTTTAATAGCTAAAAAATCACATATTAGCTTTTCTTTTTTTACAAAACAAATTAGTGAAGCACTTCTTACGCTGGATTTTTGACATGTCAAGGTATACAGCTATCCTTTGCTACCTTGCAGATATATAAAACAAAATATCCTGGGGCTTTAAAACGTGCAACAACTTTAGACCATTTATTATTGTTCATAGAGCTGTTGAAAATCATGTTCCTTAGTGAATGATCTGTGGTTTACACTTAAGGTGTTTAGAAGCTTAGTTACAGGGCCAAATAAAGCTCCAACTGCTATAGATGGAATTTATAAGCAAGTTTTAAGACCTGTTTTATTTCCTATGGATTTGTTCTTTAATTTGTAGTTTTTTTTTATAAGTTGGGAAGTAAAAATAGAGAAAATAATAGATGTGTTCTCAGTATCTTATTCAGGAACTTTTTTATCCCTCCTCACTAAGGAATTCCCACAGGCACAATGAGACAGTAACTCTCATACCCTCAACTATATGACTCATAGTTCTGCAATACTGTTCCCTCTCTCTCTCTCTCCCTCTCTCCCTCTCTCTCTCTCTCCCTCCCTCTCTCTCTCTCTCTCTCTCCCTCTCTCTCTCTCTCTCTCTCCCTCTCTCTCTCTCTCTCCCTCTCTCTAAAACAAAAGTAAGTTTCTTGTGTGCATGTTTTTTATGTCTTTTTTATGCACACGCAAGAATAGACCTTGAGGGCACATGTGAGGGAATTGAATGTGTACTTATGTAAGAGTACAGAAAGGTAACCCGAACGTATTGCAGAACTATGAGTCATATAGTTGAGGGTATGAGAGTTACTGTCTCATTGTGCCTGTTGAATAAAGACACCAAATTCATTCATTATGTTATGTTAAAAGGCTAGCTCTGATATCATGTGCATTTTATTTTAACCTTCAAATTGATTTATGTTTTTAAAGTGACATGAAAAACAGCAGATTCTAAGACTAACCTCTCACTTTTTGAAAACAAAATCAAGAGAGGGAAAGCCTGATCCAGATAGGAGCTATATTATTTATTGGGGTCATGGGACCAGAGATCTGCTGAACTTCCTTAATGTTAATATTTTCTTTTCTGAGTTACATTATTAATAATCTTTTCCTGGTGAAGTTCAGAGAAATTATGGGCCTTTATAAATTAAAGGCTGCTTTTTTTCAGGAGTTGGTAAGATCCTTTCACCATACATACTTCAAAGGTAGGATGATCTTATCTATTTCCAAAACATTTTTTAAAATTGTATTCTGTTTTGCTCTAAATGATGAAGTTAAAGTGCTCCTGGGCCCATCTTTTGGAAAAATTATGCTACTCTTGACTCTTACTGATTCATGTGGAATTTTTTTAAAAATACGTTTCTATATTTTGAGTTTTAAGTTATTATTTTGCTATGCATTCTTTACTGGAGGATCTTGAATAAAATATTCAAAACTAGAGTTAATTACTCTAGTTACATTTTTAATATTTAAAAAATGTATTCAGAGATACTTCAAAATGATTTCTGATAATACATCTGAATTTGTAGCTGTCTTTGAGGCCTCCTTCATCTTAGAAGACCTAGGAAAGCTTTATATGTTACAGTTGTATTCTTGTAGCATCTCTTGGTATCATTCATTATTGCTTTTGGATTTAAAAAAATCTACAGATTCCTTGTACATATGCATGCAAGTAAAAGAAGGGAGTTTGTTTTGGTGCCATTTCTCCTTTCAGTTGCTGGTTAATGGGATTTTTTAAAATAAATTCCCTTTGATCGCAGGGTGAAAACAGATCCTTTTGTGTGTATCTGTACAGAGATGTGTATATGGGGTACGGCAGCACTTTGCTGAATGTGCACTTGCCTAGTCATTGGAAAGGTTGAAAAGTTTTATGTTTACTTATGCATCTGTTGTTGTTGTTGTTGTTTTCTTTGATGGTACCAGGGATCAAACTCAGGACCTTGTGCTTGACAGGCAAGCACTTATTCCACTGAGCTATTACCCTGGCCCTTATTTATACATTTGTATAAACTTATATATACACATATGTATATGCGTGTATATAGATCAAGCTATATACATTTATTTTCCTAAAGATGTGTATATATAATAGGTAAACAACCTTTTGTCTGTGGAAAATTTTGGATAATTCTGTAAGCCAGAGGAAGGGATGGCTTCCAGTGTCAGAGCATAAGCCTAAAGTTGAGTCCATTGGGTCATCGTCTCCTCTGGGGCCCTCCTGCCCCAGCTTCTCCTACTTGGAGGGCCGAGGACTGTTATCTTCACTAGCTTCTAGTTAATCTCTCATCACTTCAGGGAAAATAACACAAATGACTGTGTTTTCCCTCCTTAAGTGTAACTTTTCTAGTTAGAAGCATTAGGTTTAAACATATTTCACAAATTTCTGAACTATTAAGATCTTTATCTCTGAAATTTTCTGAAAAGGTACAACGTGTAGAATGGCAGACTTTCTATGGCAATCTTAAGAACTGGGTAGTCATAATGATCTCAAAAACACAGAGCCAATATTCAAACCAATCTAATTTTTGAAAGTTTTACCTAGATAATTTTGCGGATATTGTACTTGAGGAAAAAAAATAATTTAAGATTTTATGACTAATATTACTTACAGTGCTAGGTTTATTCACACATTTGTCATTGAATTGTCATTAAGGAATTTACTTTTAATCTTAAATTTACCATTTGCCTTTTAATGGAAACATACAAAGTCCCATGGAAGCCTCTTGAGTTCTGTGACTTTTATAATGAAACTGCTTTAATGAATTTGTGCATAGTGAATTCAACTATATTTCCTTTTGCTTTTTTCTTGCAGTTTTGACATTGTTTTGAGCAGTCATGACATTGTTTTAACCTTTCTGCAGCTCTCTAGAAAACTTGCATCCCTATATATTGTGCCTTTACAGCGCTCTTATGCACACACAGAAGTGTATATGTACTTGTTGGAGCATGTGTACATGTACTTTCATGTCACTCACACAGTGTGCGAGTGCTACAGATATTCAAAGCAATGGCACACTGCACTCTAGACATATATGTATATAAATAATGTTCATAGACCTGTACATACACATGTACATGTATGAGTTTTAAACGACAATCTTTACATTTAGCAAAATGATACCCCTACTGGGATACCATCACTGCAATGGCAGTTGTATGTAATGATTTAAAATATGTTATCAAGGGCTGGGGAGATGGCTCAGTGGAATAAGCGCTTCCCTGGCAAGCACAGGGCCTGAGTTCAATCCCCGGTTCTGCCAAAAAAAATAAATAAATAAAATATCAAAAATTATTTAAAAATCTCATCCAAAATATTTCTCTATCTTCTTTTTCCTTCTATCATGTTCTTTTTAACTCGAAGGGAGACTGTCATTGTTTAAAATGCCACCTGTCCAATGAAAGATGAAATTTATCTGAAAAAAAAAGTTAAAATTAAAAAAAAAACCATAAACTGCTAGATTCCAAGGCTATAGATTCTGGAAAGAAACCACTCACTTATAAATACAGAGGAATTTGGGGGGGTGCATGTTTTTTTTCATTGATTTTTGGGGGTTTGGGAATGTCTTCCTTCTTTTTTCTTCTAATTTCTTTTTCTTCTTCTTTCTTTTGTCTTGCTTTTCTTTTTCTTATTTGTTCTTTTCTAATTTTTGTCTAATTTTGTTAATTTCCCTTTTTTCCATAGGAAGACTTTTTAAATCTCATTTTTCTCTCTTTCTTCTAATCTTCTATTACTTGATTTTTCAAACTTTATTGTTTTCATTCTTTCATTACCCACCTCCTCTATCTTTACTAATGTAACCATTAAGCTTTATTAATTTTAAATGGTTAATTCTATCCTATTACTGTTGAATACTGTTTCCATTCTTAGTGGTGGTATAGTTGTTGCATTTAATAGATACTTAGTGTATGACAATATTTGGGTTGTCTTAGTGTTTATACTATAATTATAGACTTTTTTTCATGGAAATACATTGTTAGTTCTTTTGACATGTCAATATCCAGTTTGTCTTTGATTCTTTTCTTGTTGCTAATTTTGTTGCTTTTGCCAAGGTGGCATGGTTCTGGCTATTAATTCATTTTGTTTGTGTTGCCAAGATTTGTGTTACCACAGTGTCATTAACAATAAATACTATGGCCCAGACAACTGGACACTAGGATAAATACACTGCAGCCTCCTCTCCCCAAATTAAAGGAGTTGGTTGGATCTCGGGCAGTGGCCAAGGCCTATATTTATCCTTGCCCAGAGTGCATCACTGAAAATCAGACACTAACTAAAGAGGTCTTCAACAGCCTTTCCACAATAATCAACTCATAAAACTCAGCACATACAAAACAAGAGAATCAGAGACAGGGCAACAAAATTCCCCAAAACTCCCAACTTCCCCAAAGCTTATCCATGTGGCATTGACATGAAGGGAATCAAAACCCATATAGCTGAATAATACAGAATAGTAAAAAATTTTAAAAAGACCAATAAAGTATTCAAAAAATATATAACTGAACAAATAATGGATTTAAGTAAAATGATCAGAGCCTTTGAAGAAGACAGCAATAAAAACCTATCTGAGCTAAACAAATGATACAAATCATGTATGACCAACAGTGATTTAGACCCTATGGAAAGGAATTAAATAAAAATTCAATAGATAAAATTTTTCAGGCTGGGGAAATAGGTCAGTGGTCTAAGTACCAGCCGTGTATAAGAAACCGAAGTTCAATCCCTGGTACCCATGCCGTGAGGGCCCTGCTCTGAGCCGACCACCAAAACCAGGTGTAGTGGCGCACCTCTGTAATCCCAGCACTGGGGAGGCTAAGACAGGGGGATCACTGCGAGCCTGAGTTGCATAGCAAGACCCTGTGCCAATACATAAATAAAATATTTTTTAATTAAAAAAAGAAAGATAAAATTTTCTATTGAAAGTATGGGCACTAGATGTGATCAGTTTGAGTCTCAGTGTGAAGGCGGCCCGGCTGGCTGTCTCAGTTCAGACGGTGGCATCCACAGTGGTCTGGAGCAAGGCCTTGGCCAATCTTGCCCAGCCAGAGACTGAAGATGCAGTATGCCGCAGGGCTGCTGCTTAAGGTGCAGACTTGTGCATCTTGAGGTCATAGGCGGGTGTTTGAGGAGTACATGAGAGTTATTAGCCAGCAGTACCCAGATATCTGAATGGAGAGAGAGCATTGCCCCCCTCAACCAATTTATAGACACGCAGTATAGCATCTTTCTTGTCGATCTTCAAACTAGTATTAGTAGTCTTAATCGTTGTTTTCAAGGGTCCCTTTGCTTTCTTTGGTGCAAGCTCCTAGCATCTGGCAGTGGGGCCAAGAAAATAAGATCCATGCATGTATGAAGGCTTTCTTCCTGGGCAACGTGATTGAGAACCGACCAACAGGAGCATTTGGAATGACTTTGCATGATGCACCTGTGTGGTCTAGGCTGGAATCTGATCATCTTCCATCCCTGCAACAACTTGCTCGAATTCTTGACAACTAAATGAAGCTCACTGTGCATATGGATTCAATCCCACATTGTTGCTCATAGTCCCACCTATCAGCGCTGAAAACTCTTTTACATGAAGGATTTTTTTTCCCCAAGAGCAGAGTGACTGACATTATGAAGACCTGTACTGAAGACAGAAAGCTGTTAGTATAGACCAGATGCTTTCTGACGTGCTAGTTGTACCTCTTGGAAAACCTCGATGCAGAATAGTTTTTCAGTGCTGGCACATTTTGGAATTCTGCACATTTGTGGAATGCAATAATACTGTATATCCCCTCCCCACCCCCATTCAATTAGTTAATTTTCTTAAATGTAGGCATTATTACTACTTAACTAAAAAATAATAAAAAATAAATAAACAGAAAGGATCAATTTAAAGACAGCCAGAAATAGAAGACTGGGTTGGTGTCAGTGACCAATTATTTATAGATACCTTTAAAATAGCATGAAATGATAAAAATGGGTTCAACAGTTGCTAGATGACACCAAGACTAATCTAAGATCAATTAGAATTAATAAAAAAGCAGAAGACAGCACAAATGGAAAAAAACTTTATAAAAATAATAGAAGAAAGCATTCCAGATATAGGGAAAGAATTTAGTATAAATACAAATGAGATTCAGAGAACCTCAAATAGCCAGTCAGAAAAGAGCCTGTCCATGATACAGCGTGGCCAAAACCCAGAAGCCCAACACAAGGATAGAATCTTAAAAGCTGTTAGAAAAAAAAAAATCAACACATCACTTAAAGAACTAAATCCATTGGAACTACAGCCAGTTTCTCCACATAAACCATAAAGGTCAAGAGAGCTTAGAGTGAAGCGTTTCGACTCTCAAAAGAAAACAACTTCCAGCAAAAGTACATTTCAAAATTTAAGGTGAAATAAAGCCTTTCCATGACAATGAGCACCTTATGAAATTCATGACCACCAAACCAATACCCAAAAAAGTACTCACGAGTATAAAAATAAGGACACAGCCAAGCCAACAGCAAAAACCTCTAATAGAATGACTATACCAAACGGGGTGAACAGTGAAACAGAAAGGAGAATGGGGAGCTGGGAAGGGTGTCGGCAGTGGGAAAATAATGAACTAGTGTGGATAAAACAACACTTTTCTGTAATAATGCTCAATGTGAATGATCTCAATTCTCCAATCAAAAGACACAGCCTGGCCTCAAGGATTAAAAAATAAAATCCACTGATACACATTTAACACATTTAATCCAAAAAGAAATAAATAGATGAAAAAAAATCAACAGATGGGCAACAATTTTAAATGTAACAGGAACCTGAAAACAATCAGGAATAGCTATCCTATTTTCAGGCAAAATGGACTTCAGGCCAAAACTGATCAGAAGATGCAAAAGTAACTTCATACTGGTTAAGGGAACAATTCAATGGGAAGAGATAACAGCTATAAATAAATATTCCTGAACACATACACACTCAACTTTATAAAACAAATGCTACTAGACATAAAAGATCAGAAAACATCAATGTGATTATACTGGGAGACCTCAATACCCCACTATTACAAATAGAACAACAAGATAAAAAGAGCAACAAAGAAATATCTGAGTGGACTAAATCTTTAAACAAATGGACTTAAAAGATGTTTACAGTGTTTCACTCAAGAATATCAAAATATACATTCTTTGCAGCAGCAGACAGGACTTTCTCCAAAACAGGCTACACACCAGATAATAAAGCATATTTAAGTAAATGAGAAAGAACAAATTATCCTCTGTGTATTATCTGATCCTAGCAAAATGAAACTAGAAAACAATACCAGAAAATATGTGAACACACAGAAATTAAACAACACTCCTTTGAACAATCAATGAATTATGGAAGAAATCATACTCTTCCTAGAATCAAATGATAATACCAAAGCCTTTGGGACATAACAAAAGCAGTCTTAGGAGGGAAGTTTAGAAGCTATAAATGTCACATCAGAAAAACAAAGCAATTCCGAAGAAGTAACCTACTGATATACCTCACGGTCCTAGAAAAGTGAAAACAGTCCAAATCCAAAGCTAGAACAATTATAAAGATCAGAGCAGAAGTTAATAAAATTGTATCAAAAAATCAATGAATTAGAGTTGATTCTTTGAAAGAACAAAAAACTTAACCAACCCTTAGCCAATCTTACCAAAGAAAGGCCCAAAACAATATTACAAATGAAATCACAATAGACATTAGCAAAATCCACATGACTATAACTACTTTGCAAACTTTTATTCTAATAAATGGAAGAATTCAGAAGAAATGGATTGTTTTTAGATACATATGAGATACCAAAACTGAACCAAGAAGGTATAAAAATTCTTAATAATCCAGTAGTAGGCAATGAAATTGAATCAGTAATAAAAATAAGCCTATCAATTAAGAAAAGCTCAAGAACTGATGAATTCATCACTGACTTCTACAAGAACTTCAGGGAACATATCATACCAGAATACCAGTACTCTTCAACATCTTTAATAAAATTAAAAGGGAAAAGTACATCCAAAGTCAGTCCTGGAAGCTAAAGTTACCCTAATTTCAAAACCACATCATGACCCCACCCCCAAAAAGAGAAATACAGGCCAATCTCTTTAATGAACATAAGCACAAAAATCCTCAAAAAGATACTGGCAAACAGAATGCAACAAGTCATCAAAAAGATCATACAGCTGGGTGTGGAAACACACACCTGAAATCCCAGAATTCAGGAGGCCGAGGCAGGAGGACAATTGTGAATTCAGTTACAGCCTGAAGTGGAGGCCAATGAGCTCAAGGCCAGTCTGAACTGCAGAGTGAGAGCCTGTCTCCAAAACATATGCACATACAAAAATAACATTATGGTCAAGTAAGCTTCATACCTGTGATGCAATAAAATGAATTCATCACATAAAATCAAGGACAAAAATCACATGATCAGGGCTGGCGAGATAGCTCAGCAGTCTAAGTGTTTTCTTAGGTAAGTGCAGGGACCTGGGTTCATCCCCACCGCCATATGCCATGCCAGCCCGCCTCCCGGGCGTGCTGAGCTGGCAATGGAGTCTGGGTGTGGTGGCCCACACCTGTAATCCCAGCACTAGGGAGGCTGAAAACAGGAGGATCACTACAAGTCTAAGTTGTGTAGTGAGGCCCTGCACAAAAAATAAATAAATCACATGATCATCTCAACAGGTGCAAAAAAAACATTTGACAATATCCAATAGTCATTCATGATTAAAAAAGAGAGAGAATTGGTATAGAAGGACCTTGTCTCAATCAGGCAAGAGCCATTTATGACAAATATAGTACCAATATCATATTAAGTCTGGAAAAGCTGAAAGAGTTCCCTAAAATCAAGAACAAGACCAGGACAGTCACTATCACCACTCCATTTCTTTTATTGTCTTGTTTTGCTTTGGTACCGGGATTGAACTCATTACATTGCACTTGTCAGGCAGGCACTTAAACCACTGAGCTATCTCCCTGGCCCTCCATTTCCGTATAGTTCTAGAAACATTAGACAGAGCTATCAGGCAAGAGAAAAAAGTAAAAGGAATATAAATAGAGAAAGAAGTCAAATTATCCTTATCTGTAGACAACATAATTCTCTACATAGAAGTCCCCCCAAATGGCCAAAAGGCTACTAGAATTAATCACCAAATTCAGTAATGTAGCGGGATGCACAGTAAACACAATAATCAATGGCCTTTTCGTACGCCAGTAATGAGCTCACTGCAGAAATGAGTAGGAGAACAGCAAAATGAGCTCAAGGCCAGCCGGAACTGCAGACTGAGACCTGTCCCAAAAAGACAAAAAGAAACGAAAGAAAGAATTCTTGAAAATATAGGCATAAGCAAGGACTTTCTGGATGAACCCCAAATGTACAAGAAATAGCACCAGTAATCAACAGGTGGGATCATACCAAATTAAAAAGCTTCTGTACAGCAAAAGAAACACCAAACGGCACTCACCTGCCTGGCAAACGCAAGGCTGTGATTCAATGTCCTGTACTTAAAAAACAATTTTTTTTTAAATGGCCAGTATGCTGAAGAGATACCCTACCAAATGGGAGAGGTTTTTTTTTTTTTTTTTTTTCCAGCTATTCCTTAGACTATAATGTAAATAATGTAAAAAAACTCAAAAGAATTATTCCCCCTAAAAAATAAAAGACCCAATAAAAAATGGGCAATCAAAATGAGTAGTCGCTTCTCAGAGGAAGTACAAATGGCTAGTAAGTACATTTTAAGATGCCCAACACCTCTGCCCATGAAGACACCACTGAGGCCCTATCTTACTTCAGCAAGAATGGCTATCATCCTGAGCTACAAAGTGAGCTTAAAGCCAGCCTGAACTGCATAGCGAGACCCTGTCTGAAAAAGACAAAAAAAAAAAAAAAAAAAAAAAAAAAAAAAAAAAAAAAAAAAAAAAAAAAAAAAAAAAAAAAAAAAAAAAAAAAAAAAAAAAAAAAAAAAAAAAAAA
>PVKA01013495.1:0-16825 GCA_004027165.1 Ctenomys sociabilis | reverse complement strand
CATTATGGAAATCAGTGGGCTGATTCCTCCAAGTACTAAAAACAGAAATTCCAAAGCCGGGCATGGTGGCGCATGCCTGTAATCCCAGCACTCGGGAGGCTGAGGCAGGAGGATTGTTGTGAGTTCGAGACCAGCCTGAGCTACAAAGTGAGCTCGAGGCCAGCCTGAACTGCATAGTGAGACCCTGTCTCAAAAAGACAAAAAAAAAAAAAAAAAAAACAGAAATTCCATTTGCCCAGCTATGTGTATACCAGCACAATTTCGTATCGCTAAATCTTTATTTGTAGTCACCCAAACCCAGGAATAACCTAAATGTTGTGAACAAGTGAATACATGAACAAATTATGCTATGTCCATGCAAAGGATTACTCCTCAGCCATTAAAAACTGAGCTGTTGGGGGCTGGGGAGATAGCTCAGTAGAATAAGCACTTGCCTGACAACTGCAAGGGCCTGAGTTCAATCCCCAGTTCTGCCAAAAACCAAAACAAAACAAAACAAAACTGAGCCATTGATCTATGCAACAACCTGCACATATCTTTAAATAATTTTGCTGAGTGAACATGGACAAGAGGAAGTGCACACATTATGGTCAGTAAGTATAAATTTCTAGAATATAAAGATTAATATATATGTGAATGAAATGTGGTCAGTGACTACCTGGAGAGCAGCTTGGACAGGGAAGAGGAAGAAGGACGCAGAAGAGGAATCACAAAACAGTAGAAGGAAATTTTGATTGTGATCACTGTTCTACTAATATTTATAGATATCAAAATGCTTCAAGGGGCTGGGGAGATAGCTCAGTAGAATAAGCACTTCCTTGGCAAGCGCAAGGGCCTGAGTTCAATCCCCAGTTCTGTCAAAAAAAAGCTTCATACTATCAACTTTATACAAAGCACATTGTATGATGACTATCTTTTTATTTTTATTTTTTTGATAATTATTTTTTGTACCAGCAATCATATTTGCCAGATAAGTGTGGTGCTGCTGAGCTATATCCTCAGTCCCTCAACCCTTTTTTAAAAATGTATTTAGCACAGGGTCTACAGGGTCTCACTACACAGATCAGACTTGCAGTGATCCTCCTGTTTTCAGCCTCCCAAGGGCCAGGATTACGGGCGCGCACCGCCATGCCCGGTCCCGGCTGCCCTCTCAGCGCGCCCCGGGGGTGGAGCCAGCCCTGCACTCCTGGATCAAACCCGGTCCCTGTGCCTGCCTAAACAGGTGCTTTAATCTGCTGAGCTACCTGGCCGGCCCCCTTCAACTATTTTTCATAAGACTGAGCAAGGCTGGGGATACAGTGCAGGGGCTTAAGCACCTGCCTGGCAGGCTCAGGGTCCTGAGTTTGATCCCCAGTACCAATACATAAATAAAAATAAATTTAAATAAATAAATAGAATGAGCAATGCTATTCCTCACAGTATTTACAATAATAAGAAACTAGAAAATGTCCACAACATGTTTAGGGAAAAAAGAGATGACGCAGCTTGTATATTATTATTACAGTTACCATCAGTTATAGCATTTATGCTGTTCCAATAACTGTATTAAGCTCTCAAAATGCTCTTACTTCTTTGGAGTACTTGCTATTGCTATCTGCATTCAATGGATGCAGATAACACACCTAAGACCTGACACTCAGAAACTTGACTCAAATTTTCAACCTTATAAACTGAGCTGATAACTACAGTTGGCTAAATTCTCAATCTCTCACTGTAGTACACTGTTTTCCTATCTCTATCAGTGTGATGTGCCCTCTTCTTTCTTAAGGCATATGTGGCCTATATGCACAGCAAGTTTGAAAGACATTGGTTAGTGGTTAGGGGTCCTGGGTTTCTATTTATCAATCCTTTCTCCTTGATTCTTATGCATTATCTGTTTTTGTATAATGATCATGTATAAACACCACCTTTTCTATAAAAAATGAGGCAGATTTTAATGGGAAAGTAAAATGAGTCATGTATGAAACTTATCTCTTATGGAATATCACTTAAAAAGAAAGTCTCTGGGGGCTGGAGAAATAGCTCAGCAGAATAAGCTCTTGCCTGGCAAGTGTAAGGGCCTGAGTTCAATTCCCGGTTCCGCAAAAAAAAAAAAAAAAAGGAAAGTCTCTGGAATAATACTACCTGGATTTGAACCTCAGCTCCATCAGTTTTATATTTCAGACCTTTGAGTTTTATGAACTCTCTCTAGCTTCTGTGGGATTAAAGGAGAAAAACTGTATAAAGGACTGTGCACAAAATTTGGCATGAAGTAAGCTTTATTAGGTTGCTATTATTTTGAGTTCAACAAGCAGCTTACTCGATGTCAGCTTTGTGGTGCCTTCCAAAGCACTGACTTAAACATGTGACCTATATATGTGTCAGAGAGAGTATTATATTTACAGTAGAAGCTCTTTTGGTAAATCAAAAGTAAAAAAAAAAAATCAGACAGAGAATAGTTAAAAGAAAAAAGAGGTCATGTTCTAAGGTTCCAAGAGGGAAAGAATTTTGAGGGGGCACTGTTCAGCCCAGTACATCTGTAATTGCTGGTTAGTACAATTAAAATTAAATTAAATTAAGTTAAATTAAAATAATTTTTAAATTAAATTAAAATTGTCCGTCAGAATTTTTTTAATTAACCATAAGTACAATAAGGTAAAGAAAAGGGAATTAAAAGACCAACTTGAATATTGACTCCGCCATAAAACAATATGTGACAACAGGAAAAGTCTGACATTTCTGTGGACCTCAGTTTTCAATTCAGTATGAACTTAGGAGGTTGCATGAACAGGCTTTAAATTCCCTCTGTTCTTTTTTTTTTCTTAATTTAAGTTTCCAAGGGGTATTTATTTTATTTATTTGTCATATTCAATAAAAGTGTTTATTAGTGAATGTTTGGAGTACTTAATGTTATATTCATCTTAGGGAGTGGATACATGTACCTAACATATCTTTATTCTTTGTATTTCTTTCACCTTCCACACCTAGCTCTCACCTTCCATCACTGGATCTCCTTTCCTTGTTGTTGTTATTATTATTATTATTATTTTAATTCATATTCCCAACATATGAAGATTACATTCATTAGCTAGGCATGGTGGCTCATGCCTGTAATCCTAGCACTCAGGAGGCTGAGGCAGGAGGATCACAGTGAGTTTAAGGCCAATTTGGGCTACGTAGTGAGTTCAAGGCCAGCCTGAGCTACATACCAAGACTCTGTCTCATAAAAACTTTAAAAGAAAATTGCATTCATACTGAGTAGTCAGTACATGTACATTATGCATCTTAAATCTTTTTATAGTCCCCTTTCCCTTTCCTCTACCCTCAGTTTCTTGGTCTCCTTTCCATGTTTAAAAGCTCTGTTTTCTTTTATCAGTCTTGTATTTTGCTCTTTATTTGTATTTTGGAAAACTCAGTGATGGTAGATCACCTATGTATCCATCTGCCACTAGCTTTTCATTGGGCATCTCTGGGGCAGGCCCCGCCCTGGAGGCCCAGTGGTGAACAGAATGACGTTTAAATGTCTCCTCTTATGGAGCTTACATTCTAGATGGGAAATGTAAATACTGAGCAAACTGCACAAAAGAAATCACACTTTCGCTGACTCTTAAGAAAGAAAAGTACAGATTACCATGAGATTCGCAAGGGGACCTCACCGGTGTCCAGATGTGCCCAGAAGGCCGCAACCAAGCGAAGGCTAGAGGCTTCTTCTGCCCTAGTTTGCAATGATAGTAAGTCAAATAGTTAACAGTAACACTGAACCACAGCGTCCTCTGACATCTCCAGTAAGTTCGCAAGTTCACAATACCTGCAAAATCTAGGAGCAGCGCTTGTTCCCGTTATTTATTGTACATTCCTAAGGCTTTCAATAATTTATAAGCCAGTTAGTTCTGCAAACACAAGGAAATGGCTGTGGTACAAGAGCCTGTCAGATGGTGCCTCAAATAGATAGTTCCTAACCCAGTCGTCCCAGACATGGTTTAAAATCTTTCCCTAAAGATTTACTTTGCTTAATTGGGAGCTTGAATTTCTCTCTTGCTGTCATATACAATCCAGATTTTCTAACACCCCACACTGCAGAGTCCCAAGCCACAGTCCCAACTGTCCCACTGCTTCTCATGCTTTCCATGGTGCCTATGAGGTTTCTGGAATGGGGAGGAATGAGTAGATGGGAGTGCGGGGCAGTAATGAGGTCTCCTGAAAAGAAAGAATGACTGCAGTTCGGCATTAGAGAGTTCAAATCCCAGCCCTGACTCTAACAGCCTGTCTAGAAGTCAGATTCAAGGCTGGGCGTAGTAGCGCATGCCTGTAATCCCAGCACTTGGGAGGCTGAGGCAGGAGGATTGTTGTGAGTTCAAGACCAGTTTGAGCTACAAAGTGAGCTGAAGGACAGCCTGAACTGCATAGTGAGACCCTGTCTCAAAAAGACATTAAAAAAAAAAAAAAAAAGTCAGATTCAACTCCTCTACTTTCCAAATTTGAGCCCAGCCTGGGTTACTTAGCAACTTAGCAAGACCTTATCTCAAAAAAAAAAAAAAAAAAAAAAAAAAAAAAAAAAAAAATTAAGGGGTTGTTATGTTTATCAGTATCAACCCCCCTAGTACTGGGGTGCAGGGGGTGGGGAACAAAACCTTTAGAATGGCCTTAAACATAAGACAGATTCTTAATCTGGTACTTAAAGTGCAGGCCAAATAGCTCAGTAGCGCCCCCAGAGTACGCTGAGATAGCCATTGAGACTGGGCATGGTGGCGCGTTTCTGTATTCCAGCACTTGGGAGGCTGTAAACAGGAGGATCACTACAAGTCCTATCTAGTAGTGAGACCCTGAACACCCTATAGACCCTTCCCTAAAATGCAACAAATTAAAAAAAAAAATCTGGTACTCAACTAAGATAACAGTAATCTGCTCCAACACTGAGGGATAAAAAGTGACATTTATTAAATTTATTAAGACAATAGCTCTTCAACATGACATCTTCCTGAGAAATTTCAGGGGAAATTTTGACTATATGCAATTTTTACCCTATATATTTAGAATCTAACTTCGGGTCAAAGTAAGCCTTCACTAACTACGTTAATTTAAATTACCATCACCAATCAGTTGCGTGTGTTCTATAGCTAAGATGGAATGAGGGCCGGCGGTATAGCTCAGCGGACTAAGCGCTTGCTTAGGTAAGCGTAGGGACCAGGGTTCGATCCCTGCTTCCGCTTGCCGCGCCGGCCCTGCCTTCGGGTGCGCTGAGCTGGCGATTGGAGTCCGGGCGTGGTGGCGCACGCCTGTAATCCCAGAACTAGGGAGGCAGAAAGCAGGAGGATCACTATGAATGTGGGCTCATAGTGAGACCCTGTGGACAAAAAAAAAAAAAAAAAAAAAGGACATGGGATGCGGGGGAAAGGCATGAACTGGAGTATCACAAAAAAGAAAAGTAAATACCATAAAGTATGAAGGAAGCGATCTATTAAATAATACAACACAAGTTAAAACTATGGTAAGATAAATTAGTGTGATGTTTGCCACATCGCAGCAGTTTCCTTCTATTTCTAGTAGATTGTGTGTTTTTATCACGAAAGGGTATGGATGCTGTTAAATGCCTTTTGTGTATCAGCTGAGATGGCCCAGTTATGGTATTCTGGGTTGACAGGGTTTTTCTCCAACATTACCACATTCTACCCTTCAAAGTTTCCAATGAGAAATCTGCTAATACTTTCATTGAAGATCATTTGTAGTTATAGTCATTTCTCAGTGGTTCCGAGTTTCTCTCTCTCTCTCTCTTTTTTTTTGGTTTTCGGAAGTTTGGTCATATGTGCTTGTGGGAATCCCTTTGAGTTCATTTTGCTTGGAACTCACTAGTTGCTTGAACGCCATTATTTCCTCAACTACTCTCTTCATCTTTTTCTCTCTTCTCCTTTTAGGATTTCTGGTGCATATGTTGCTCTGCTCATCTGACGGATGCTCCACAGGCTGCATTTATTTTTCTTCAATCTTGTTTTTCTTTCCGTTATTCAGGTGTGGTCATTTTCACTGTCCTAGCTGCAAGTCTGCTAATTCTTTCAAATACCCACTCCATGTAAATTTTGGTTTCTTCTTCGGTTTCCTCTTAGTTGATATTTTCTTTTTTGTTGTATATTGTTGACTTTTTAGCTCTTTGAACATGCTTGCTTTTTAATGTATTTGGTACAGGGCCTCACTGCACAGCTCAGATTTCTAGTGACCCTCTTGTTTTCAACCTCACCATCGCTGGGATTGCAAGCATGCTCCACCATGCCTGGACTCAGCATGCCTGGGGTGGGGTGGCTGGCATGTGGTGCCAGGGATAGAAGCCTGGTCCCTGTGCTTGCCTGAGCAGGTGCTTACTCTGCTGAGCTCTCTCACTGGCTCTCTTTGAACATCTTAAAGACAACTGTTTTAATGTCTTTGTCTAGTAGATATGCCACCAGATCTCTTTCAAGGACAGTTTCTGTTGATTTATTATTTTCTCTTGTTTGGTGGGGGTTTTGTTTTGTTTTGTTTTTGAGACAGGGTCTTGCTATGTAGCCTAAACTGGTCTCAAACTCGTGGTAGTTATGCCTTAGCCTCCTGAGTTCTGGGATTACATGTTCATGCCAGCATACCCAGCCTATTATTTTCTTTTGACTTTACTATGTTGACTTTATATATTTTTTAATCTAATAATATACTAACTCTGAAAATCAGGTTGTGCCCTGCTCTCAGTGTTTGCTGCATCTTTCTCTGGGCATATAATAATCACTTTCTAACTTTAACCATATATATAGTTGTTTTAGTGTCCTAATCTTTGATGTCTGTGTCCTGAAGAGAAATGAAAAAAAAAAAGAAAAAAGAATGAAGGAAATAAAGAAGGCTGGGGAGCAGTGTCCCTTTACTTCCCCCAGAAGTCACTTTGGCTGGGGAACCTTTTAAAACACCGTGGGAAGTTATGATAATGTCAACCATCTCTTTGCATCTACATAATCAGAACCAGCCAAAAGCAGTCAGAGTACAAATTTCCAACGTTTGAAGGACAAAGTCCTCCGGGCCCTTCTGGCTCCTACAAAGCTTTGTACAACCCGCTCCAAGAACAGCGCACACTGCTTCCCAGCAGAGGGCTGAAGCTGGGGGTGGGTACCTGCCGCTGTGCTGAGATGAGACAGTCAGCCCAAGAGGAATCCCACCTTACCTCTCAGACCTTCCTCTGGAAGTCAGAAACCTTCAGACACTAGTACAGCACCTAGCTTTTTTTTGTATTTTAGGAAAGGGTCTGCAGGGTGTTCAGGGTCTCGTTAGTAGATCAGATTCATAGCGATCCACCTGTTTATAGCAGCATCCCAACAGCTGGGTTTGCAGGCATTGTCTCAGCACCCCCCAGGGGCAGGACTGCCAGGGTAGGCCTGGGGATCAAACTCCTGACCCCTTTGCCTGCTGGCAGACACTTGAATCCACTAAGCTATTGGGCTGGCCTTTGTTATAACATCTAGAGTCTCAAAATAGTTATAAATTTTACCAGTGCAATTCTCGTCTAAGAGGGGAGATAGACTCCTGCTGCTTCCTGACCTGCTAGCTTCCCAGAATCTTCTGCAGGCTAATTTATTTCAAGGAAATAATAATTTTTAGGGGCCAGGGAGATAGCTCAGTAGGATAAATTCCTGCCTGGCAAGCGCAGGGTCCTGAATTCAATCCTCGGTACCACAAAAAAAGTAATAATAATAATAATAATTTTTATTGCTGACATATTCCATTACTTAAGCAGGAGTACATTTTAGGGTTATTCAAGCATTTAAGCTAACAAGCATTTAAGCTAAGATTTTCCTTAGGAACTTGACACCTTCTCTATCTTCCTTGCTTCCCTTTTTTTCTTTCTTTTCTACTTTATTCCATTCCCTCCAACATCTCATCCCACCCCCTCTATCCTTCAGACTTAAAACGCTGCTTCCTTCTCTCAACATTATTTTCAAATTCTTTATCTCTCCAAAAGGTTAACTTGCTAACTCATATGATGAATTAGAATTTTTAAAACATTCACATTTGTGGAATGCTCCACAGTTTTCACAAAGTATTTACATGATCTTATTTGATCTTCTTTTCAGCCCAGTGTGGTAAGTTAGATGAGATAGTAGAGGTCAGACAGTTTGTGAATCTGGGAAAAATTAGTAAGCCTTCATGAGGGATCCAGATCTCTGGATTTTTCTTAAATGAAGATCAAACTTGCTGCTTTGCGCATGCTCCACAAGCACTCTACTAAGCTATGTCTCCAGCTCATCTTGACTCTTCATTTCCTTCTCTGTCTAGTTGCCCTTGTCCCTACAAACCACCAAAAAGGAATTGATCCCTAAAAATAAATATAAATTGGGCCAGTGAAATAGCTCAACAGACTAAGTACCTGCTTAGGCAAGCACAGGTACCAGGGTTCGATCCCTTACCCCACACACTGCAGTGGCCCCAGCCCCTGGCCACTGAGCCAGCCACCAAGGTGGGGTGTGAAGGCACACACCTGTAAATGCAGTGCTGAGGAGGCTGAAAGCGGGAGCATCACTGAGTCTGACCTGCGTAGTGAGACCCTGTACCACATACATTTAAATGAATAAATAAATAAAGTCAGTGACGGCTCTGTCCCCACCTATCCTTTCAACCCCTACCCCCAAAAGGCCACAAAAAAAATACACAATGCTTTCTATAGAGCCCTGCATTAAGCTGCGTTCTTCTGCAAGGCCTCTAAGCTTAAATCACCAAGGAGGCATAAATTCTGACCTCATAAATTCTAGCTGATTCATAGAAAAACCAAATGAGTAGGGAGGACAGACACAGCCTAATAGTTTACAGAGACAGCAGAAGAGCAACTTCTTCCATGGGTGAAAATTTACATCGGAATTTGGAAATTGTGAGACCAATATTGAAAGTCCCCAAAGAGATTTCACTAATAAGGCAAGTAGACCTCAGCAATCTGCCTACCTAGGGCTTAACTGCTTTGCCAGATGCTCCTTGGGCCACCCAGAATTTCTGAAGGAAAATGAATTTAACCCTGCTAACAGGATTTGTATTTCCAGGTTAATTCACTAGGCTTTAGTTTCACTCTTCCTCCTGGGGTTCATTCTGAATTAAATCCTCATGAAATTCTGCATATGGAAATACCCTCAGCACAACCACTCATGTTCCACCCCCTTCTAACCTCAGTGTCAACACCAATTTTAATTCCAAAGACCAGAAAGACATATAGGGAGACCAAACCACAAAACTCGTGGCCCTCAAGATGACTCTGAACACACAAGTCTTGCTTGGCTGAAAGCAGAGGGGTAAGATTGGGAAGGCAGCTGCTGCGAGCTTCTAGGGTCTTTAAAATATCTCGCAGAGCACACCTTCCCCCCTACCCAAGAACAGGGAAGACGCTCTACTCTGGCTTCCCTTAGCAAGACCGACTAAGGGCATAGGCACTTGGACTGTAAGTAGAAGAAAACAGTTTTCTTTTTCTTCTGCTGTCTTCAGAGATTCTGTCTGCTTCCCTAGACTTAAGCCTCAACTGACCCGGATTGCTGAAGATCCCTTCTATGAAAGAAAGATTACTCTTTACTTTGGCATCATTTATTAATGTCTGTTCTCCTAGTCTGTTTCCTGCTGCTTTCATCTGATGAAATGTTTCCTCTTTCATGGGTGAGTCTTCCTGCCTGTGAGACAGAGTGAACCTTGCATTGATATTTGTGGTGAGACTAATTGTTTTCCTGTTCTTCTATTTGATATTTCAAATGAAGCAACAAACCTTCCTCTACAGCAAGGTGGAAACAAAGCTGCTTGACCTCCACTCTTCAGTGGGAAGCACATGAATTCAGTTGGCAACTTTAACATGCTTCTAGAATAATGAAAGAGCTTCTTGGTCATCCTTCATTTTCTGGAAATTTACATATATCTATTTCATTAACTTATAAATGGCAAAGTAAAGAGATTAGTATACAGGAACTAATCAACCTTTGCTGGTTAGTTGCTTTGTATTTCTCTTTACCCTGCTTTTTTTATTTTCTAGCAATAAAATAAATTGTTTTAAGAAAAAAAAAAATTCCCTAATTTCAACACTGATCCAGAGTCACATTTTATGTTTCATTGGATGACTTCACAAAATTGCTCAAAGAATCAGATTTCTAACGGCGCTTACAGAGCAGAATTTAGTGTTTGGGAATGAGTCCACTGTGTAGCCTGGCTTCATTTCATGTTTATTAGAATGAGACAGATTACCAAATCTCCATTTATTACAATCCTTCCTTTGTCTTTTTAAGTGTTTGGTGTTTCAGAATGGATGCCTGTGGACTGGTGATTTAGTTTGGTAGCACAAAGCCCGCCTGGCGCCTGGCGTGGCTGAGCTCCTGAGTTTAATTCCTGATACCCTCCTCCAAAACCCAGAATGCATGCCCTTTTTTTTTTTTTTTTTTTGTCTTTTTGAGACAGGGTCTCAGTTCAGACTGGCCTTGAGCTCACTTTGCAGCCCAAGCATGTCTTGAACTCACAATGATCCTCCTGCCTCAGACTCCCAAATGCTGGGATTACAGGTGTGCACCACCACACCCAGCTTGGATGTCCATGTTGACATTAATGTCTCTCCAGTAGAATCTTGGGTTAATATCTCCATTTGTGCATGAGTTTGCTGTGTCTCAGTGACACTGGACATTTATTTTGCTGCCTCCTTTAGAAAGGTTCTAAGAGACTAAACTAATGGCATCACAGAATCACTCTTGCTTTGGCTTGGTTGCTTCATGTACCTTAATGAAGTCAAGAAATCCTGACCCACTGATATAAGTCCTATGTAGGTGTCTCCAAATAAAACTAACATAGATATTGTGAAAGTGTACTCAACTGAATGTCTTTGGTGCTGATTTGATCCTTTCCAGAAAAAAAGAAATTCACTTAACATCAAAATCTCTTACCTCCCCTTGTTGGGAGCATAGCAGATCATTGGCTAAGATTTGGGGGGTACTGGGGAGACAAGGTGCATCACTGTTGTAGTTCAAGCTGGTCTTGAATTCACTATGCATCCCAGGCTGGCCTCAAATTTCCAGTGATCCTCTTGCCTCATTCTCCCAAATGTCGGTATTACAGATGTGCACCACCACACCTGGTGGCTCAAATTTTGTCATGATAGATGGGTATAGAATATGTACAACAGCATGATTATTGAGACCAAAAAAAAGGAGAAGTGATTTCTAAAGAGCAAAAGCAAAATCAGAATGGCACCTGCTAAGGTCTTTGTGGAATGGTAGATAAAGCAGGCTGATGCAAACAATGTCAGTAGGGCTGGTGAGATAGTTCAGCATGCTAAAGCATCTGCTTACTAAGCAAGTTTAGGCACCCACACAGGGACCGCAGTTCGATCCCTGGTGCCACATGTTCTGTCTGCTCCACCCCCAGCACAGGCTGAGCTGGCCAAAAAAAAAAAAAAAAAAAAAGAAAATGATGTTAGCAGACATTTTTTTTTCTTTTTCTTTTTTGGTCTTTTTTGAGACAGGGTCTTGTTATGCAGTTCACTTCAGGTTGACCTTGAGCTCACTTTGTAGTGGTCCAAACTTGGAACATTCCTCCTAACTCATCCTCCCAGATGCTGGGATTCCAGGGGTATACCACCACACCTAGTTTGATGTCATATTAGCAGACTTAACAGACTCCTCCTACCAGCATCATACGGTTTTGTTTTTTAGACAGGGTTTTGCTCCATAACTCACTATGTAGCCCAGGCTGGCCTTGAATTCATAGCAATCCTCCCGCCTCAGCTTCCTGAGTGCTGGCATTACAAGCATGTGCCACCATGCCCAGCCATATTTCTTCTTGTCCACAAAGAATGATAATCTGTCACAACATGAGACCGATTTTATACTGAGAAGCAGTTTCTGGCAGATTGTTGTCCTTTACTTCTTGAGAAGGGCCATAGCCTTCTCCCACATTCTAATGCAGAGCTCCTTAGGCAGAGCCTGGCCTACCGTATGGTTCTTGGTTTCAGAAAAGTCTCCAAGCAGGCTGTTTATATAAGATCCAAACCCTAGGGGTTGGGGAGGATAGCTCAGCAGCATAAGCCTCTGCCTGGCAAGCACAAGGTTGTGAGTTCGATCTCCAGTACCAAAAAAAAAAAAAAAAAAGAAAAGAAAAAAAAAGATCCTCACCACTCAAGGATTTGAAAAGAAACAAACTCAAGCTCAGTTTTCTATGCCAGTGGTGGTGAGCCTTGGCACTGATGCTGCCGCAGGCTGTTTGCACAACTGAATGTTTGCCGTCACTGTCCTACACTCTGGCTCACTGAGGTGTCAGATGTGTGGGGTTTTTCTCCCCACAAACTAAGCAAGCAAGTGATTCTGCAAAAGACTATAGGTGTCCCTCAGTTTAATTCTGACATCATCTACTAGAAGATAATGTCAGATCCCCCTAGGTTGAGGGGCTAGTCCTTAACACTGTCTGTCACCCTTTCAGATGCCAACTACAAACTCCAGGTTGTTTTTACCTGAGTGTATGACCAACACATATAAGTTAGGGTTTTCACAATCTTCTCCTTGGGTCCAGAAATTAAATTAAATTTCTAAAGCAACTCACAGAAGTCAGAGAAACATGTTTACCAGATTACCATAAAGATCGTACCAAACCAATCATCACCATGCTTGCAAGCACATACGTGCTTGCAAACTCAAGGCCAACCTTACCCTACCACAAAATAAATAAATAAAGGACATTACAAAGGATTGTAATGAACAACAAATGCAGAGACACATGAAGCAAAGTCTGAGGAGAGGGGCACAGGGCTCCTGTGTTCTCTCCCAGTGCCCCAGCCCGGAGGAACATCCACATGACAGCTATTGAAACACTCCCTGAACCTTGTCCTTTGCAGACTTTATAGTGGGTTATTACATAAGCATGACTGATTAAATCCGTGGCCAATTTACCCTTCGGCCACTCTCCCTCTCCCTGGAGGTTAGGGGTAGAACAGGAAGTCCCAACTCTAATCCTGCTTTTGTCCTTCCTTTACTACCCTCTATTATGAAGCTACCCTAAAAGCTACCAGTCATCTCTCAACTCATTAGCATACAAAAAGACACTAGTTAATCTGTTAATTCCAAGGACTTTATGAATTATAGGTCCGGAAATAGGCAGTAAAACCAAATACAATTTTTACATCACACCACCAATTATAATAGTAGTCAATTTGGCATCTATTAGGCACAGTGAATGAACTACTCAGTCAACCACAAAAGCCAAGTTTGTGTGACTAGATGCTGCTCAAGAAGTCAAATAATTATTTATTTAAATGGTAAGGATGGCTTTATTCAAGATTATTGTACTAAGGGGAGGGAAATTGTGCTCAACTCTGAACAAAGCTAAGGCAACTGGGGTACGGGGGCGACAATAATGGAAAACTGCTGAGAGGAAATATTAAGGATAGAGGGATTCATGTTAAACTAACCAAGGGGATACTTGGCCAAAGGCAAGAACGTCAAAGATGAGGGTGAGGAACTCGATTAACTATAACATTGGGGCCTCTCACTGAGCTGACTCAGCAACAATTGCTAAAACTAGACTAAACAGACTAAAAGCAGGACTGTAGGTCAAATGAAAGCCTAGTTGGAAAGAGGGATCAGTGAGCCCTAACTAAAGTTTGGTCAAGAAGAGAGTGTCCGTGTTTATAAGCTTCCACGCCTCCTATTTTTCCATGCTGCTGCTCCAGCCTCACAATCTACAAAACAGAAGTCTCTCCCTCCCTCAGCCTTATACTTGCCAGGACTCCTTCTTTAATGAAAAGTTAGAACACTAGCCTCTCATGACTACAGATTCAGCATCTCAACCAGCACAGATTTTTAGCCCTGGATTTCTAGGGTCTATTCACCCTGTGATGAGTCAAGATCCTCTCTTGCTTTGAGAAATTTGCCTCCCAGGTCTGGAAAGCCTTCCCTAACAGCCCCACTGGAAGCAGTAACAGTGTTCACCCTTGGGGAGAGATTTGTCAGTAAAGGAAACAGAGCTAGTGATTGAGGAAGCACAGCGAGCCTTTGGTCGCTCATCTTTAGTCATTTCAATAGCCAACAACACTTACTGTGTTACGGAACCGAAGGAGTTCTGAAACTAGGTCTTAGGAAGTGGACTGAATACTATTTGGTCTTTAAAACAATTTCTTCCAGAGCCGGGGATATAGCTTGGTGGCAAAAGTGCCTGCCTGGCAAGTGCAAGGTCCTGAATTTGATCCCCAGAACCACACAAAAAAAAATTCTTCCATATGGAGTAAGTTGGACTGGAACATGCCAGCAGGTGAAGGACTGTATAGCTCTTTCTTTTCACTTCAGGCAAAGTATTAACCTTTTTGTGAGGCTCTGGACGTACTTGGACCTGGGATTACCTCCTTTGTCACTCAGTAACCCTGTGATCTTGTGCACAGGGTATCGGTTTCCTCCTCTGAGATAAATAGCTTGTAAAAAGGCTTAAATGTATAGAATATGCCAAGACCAGGACCTACCACATAGCAGACCACCAGTAAATAGAAACTATTTAATTCATGTCCTTAATTTTGTCATTCAGGAGTAATTGGAAAAGGTTTGAGTCTGGACTCTGAAGCACCTCCTTGAGAGGTCCTCTTCCTATTCTAATACTAGTTTTTAATCTGTAGATACACTGAGGGCATAGGCCAAATTGGTGCTCCTTACACATCACAGTCCCTGGAAGCTTATCAGCAATAAGTCTCCTAGACTGAGGCTGTAACTTAGTGGTAGGGCTCCTGCTTACCATGCTTGGCAACCTGGGTTTGACCCCTCAACCTCAGCGTGACCCCTCACACTGAAAAAAAATTGCCTAGTCTTCATCCAATGCTTCAGATTCAGTGGGCTAGGCCAGGCTTTATAGTTTATATTTTGTAAAAGCTTTGCCAATGGATAAATGTGATATATTTCCAATAGGATACTAATCAACTGTTTTTATTAAAAAAAAAAAAAAAACTACATATACATGCAAGAAAATGGCTATACTTTCAAAAACACTATTGAGTAGAAAGAAGTCAGACAGAAACTTTTAGACTCCATTTATGTGACATCCAAGAATCAGCAAAATTGACCTTATGGTAGGAATCAGTACAGGGCTTACCTCTGTTGGCAGAAATGGATATTGACTGGAAAGGGACATGAGAGAAGGTTCAAGAGCGTCTGGCTGAAGCTCTAGCCCAGTGGTAGAGCATGTGTGAGACACCAGGTTCAGTCTCCAGCTCTGTGTTAGTCATTGCTGAGCTCAACGCTTTACTCTCCTACCTTAAACAAAGAAAGGAGCCGGGGAGATAGCTCAGTAGCAAAAGCGCCTGCCTGGCAAGCGCAAGGTCTTGAGCTCAGTTCCTGGTATGAAAAAAAAGGTTTAACTTAGCTCACAGTCAGGGGAGATTCAGCCCATGTTCAGCTGGCACCAGGCAGGGACATCACGCAAAAATGGTGTGGCTGAGTTCACAGTGGCCAGAAGAAGTGCCACAGAGGGCAATGAGCAAGGGACAGAGCTCCCACGGCCACACCTCCCTGACCCACTCTGACACATCGGGCAAGCGCTCTCCCAGTCTACAAGGTATTTCTTTTCTATTCTTTCTTTTATTTTTTGTATTTTAGGGAAGGGTCTACAAGGCATTCAGGGTCTCACTACTAGATCAGACACACAGTGATCCACCTACTTACAGCCTCCCAAGAGCTGCGATTACAGGCATGTGACACCATCCCCAGTCTCAATCACTGGCTCAGGGCACCCAGGGGCGGGGGCAGCACAGCAGGCTCGGGGATTGAGCCCCCAGCCCCTGCACCTGCTTGCAGGCACTTTAAACCACTGAGTTATTTGGCTGGCCCTTCTGCTCGGTGTTCTTACTTCAGTGATGTTATTCATTTTACTATAGACAAATTATATCTTGATGAAGTGTGGTAACATGGGGAGAAGGCCTCCCTGATACTGAGAGGCAGAGTCAGCTGTAAGCACCCTGAACAAGATAATCCATCCCTAAGGGGGCCTTCAGTTAAAGCCCTGACTTTATAAAGCCCCACCAGAGCCCCCTTGCCAATCATTTTTATCCACACTTTAGATAACGTTTTACTTTTTTTGGTCAAGGACAAGATCAAAGATATTAAGAGAAGTCCTGAACCTACCCTGGCACCTCGATGAGGAGCAACTGCTGAAGGGTCTTGTAAGCCTCAACAGAATACCACAGAGTTAAAGGAAAGGACGCCAAATCGCTTCCCATCTGATCTGTATGTAACCTGCCCCACTGGCTAGAAGGAACCAACAAATCAGAATTTTCTGTTGATGGTTATCTTTTCTTTCTGTCCATGTTTCTGGAAAATATTTGAGTGTCTGCTTTGTGCCAGGCACTGCTTGGTATTAGAAGTAGCAGAATTTATTTGACAGCAAGGTCCTTGTAGAGTTTAGATTCTACATAAAAAATAAAACCAATGAAAAGATAAGCAGAAATAACTATAAAATATGATCAATGCTGTCACAAAGAAATAGAACAAAATAGGAGAAAAGAAACAAAAACCTGGATGAGCTAGTGCACACTTATAATGCCAGCACTTTGGTAAATTAAGGCAAGAGGGTAAGAAGTTTGAGCCTAGCCTGAGCAACTATGATTTAGTGAGGTTCTACTACAAAAATTAATAAATAAAAACAGCTAGGTATATAGCTGAATGTGAAGGTCCAAGGTTCAGCCCCCAGAAGAGAGTGGGAAAGAGAGCAAAAGGAAGGGAGGGAGGGGAAACAGGAAAGGAGGAGGAGAAGGAAGAAGAGAAGGAGAAGGAGAAGAAGAAAGAAGAAGAAGGAAGAAGAAGAAGAAGAAGAAGAAGAAGAAGAAGAAGAAGAAGAAGAAGAAGAAGAAGAAGAAGAAGAA
>PVKA01013494.1:0-54846 GCA_004027165.1 Ctenomys sociabilis | reverse complement strand
AAAAAAAAAAAAAAAAAAAAAAAAAAAAAAAAAAAAAAAAAAAAAAAAAAAAAAAAATAAGAATAAGAATAGGTAAAGAAGAAGTTCAATTATCACTATTTGCAGATGACATGATACTTTACTTGGAACACCCAAAAACTTCCATCAAGAAACTACTAGAACTGATGGGGAAATTCAGTAGCATAGCAGGATACAAAATCAATACTCAAAAGTCAATAGCATTCCTCTACACAGATAACAAGCACACTGAAAGGGAAACAATAAAAACAATACCTTTTACAATAGCACCACAGAAAATGAAATACCTTGGAATTCACTTAACCAAGGAAGTCAAAGATCTTTTCATGGAAAATTACAATACCCTAAGAAAAGAGATTATAGAAGATTTCAGAAAATGGAAAGATATTCCATGCTCCTGGATAGGAAGAACCAACATCATGAAGATGGCCATACTCCCAAAATTGCTGTACAGATTTAATGCAATCCCTATCAAACTGTTACCAACATACTTCCCATCCATAGAGAAATCATTCCTAAAATTTATTTGGAACCACAAACTATCTAGAATAGCAAAGGCAATCTTGGCCAATAAAGACAAGGCAGGAGGCATCACAATTCCTGACTTGAAATTATACTACAAAGCCACTGTGATAAAGTCAACATGGTACTGGCAACAAATTAGACCTGAGGATCAATGGAATAGATTAGAAGGTGCAGAAGCATCTATGAACACACTTAGATATCTGATCTTTGACAAAGGGGCTAAACATACTCACTGGAAGAAAGTAGCCACTTTAACAAATGGTGCTGGAAAACCCAGCTTTCTACATGCCGAAAAGTAAAACTTGACCCTGATCTATCACCATGCACTAAGCTAAAGTCAAAATGGATTAAAGATCTAAACATTAAAGCAGAAACACTCAATCTCCTGGAAGAGAAAGTAGGAGGAACTCTTGAAGACATAGGGGTAGGTAAAGAGTTCATGAACAAACATGTATTTGCACAGGAAACACTTGAAAGAATCAACAGCTAGGATCAATTCTTCTTGAGGAGCTTCTGCACATCAAAAGAAATTGCCAACAGAGTGAAAAGACAACTCACAAATTTTGAAAAAACCCTAACTAATAATCAATCAGACAAAGGTCTGTTGTCTAGAATATATAAAGAACTAAGATATAACAAAGGCCTCAAATTTAAAGACCCAATTCAGAAATGGGCATCTGAGACGAATACACACTTCTCAGAGGACGAAATTAAAGAAGCGAATAAATACATGAAAAAATGCTTCACATCGCAGCCATCTGTGAAATGCAAATAAAAACAACACTGAGATACCATCTCACTCCAGAAAGAATGGCTATCATAAGGAAATCAACCAACCACAAATATTGGAGAGGTTGTGGGGAAAACCCACAACTTCTTTTCCATTGCTGGTGGGAATGTAGACTGGTACAACCATTGTGGAGGTCAGTGTGGAGACGCCTCAAAAGAGTAGGACTGGAAATCCCATTCAAGCTGGCTATCCCCCTACTGGGAATTTTCTCAAAGGAACTGAAAACATTGTATCATAGTGGTATATGTGTACCTATGTTTATAGCAGCACAATTTGTGATAGCAAAATCTTGGAAAAAACGAAGATGTCCATCACATGAGGAATGGTTGAAAAAGATGTGGTATTTCTATATAATCGATTATTACTCAGCTATTAAGAATGATAATCGTGACATATTTATATTGAAGTGGATGCCACTTGAATATATTACTCATATGTGAAATAAACCAGACACACATGTGCAAATATTGTATAGTCCCCCTAGTATAAGAAGTAAAAAAAAAAGAAATACAAATAGAAATGTACAACAACAACTAGAAAGAATTTAGTCAGGGCAAACTAAATGACATATGCTGCAGGGTACTAATCAGCTTTTCTTCTGGATGGTTAGCAACCTAAGTTCACAGATCAAAATTGGAGAAATAGAAGAGCCACAAGGCCAGCCAACATTTTGGCCCTAGCCTTTCAAGGTCAGCAAAGACTCAGGACATAGTGAACCTGTACTGTAACATCATGAAACTCAGTTATGCCCCAAATTTTCTGAACAAGGAGATTATGGAGCCACAGAGCAAGTAGGTCAATGATCTAATGTGTACCTGGGGACAGTCACATGGAGAGAAAATTTTCTTTCAGGCTCTCACAGAGATCAAATTGGTCAAGCATTGGCTGTGGCTCATCCACATGGATGACACAGACAAAGGATCTACAGAGTAAGGTACAGGATTACAAGATAAACCCTGAGGGGACTTCACTGACCTCATCAGAAACAAAAACTATGTGTTTTGGTATATAGGTCTTGCTCTATCTCAGTCTTAACCATTCATCAGAAAAGTATAAAAATGAGATATACTATGCAGGGCCATAATAATAAGTTGAGCTGTAAATGGCTACAGTCGACAGCCTCTTCAGATAACTCACTATTATTGTGGAATGCTGGACTGTGTTGGATTGTGTTGCCAAGTTCAGGCACCTAAATTGGTTAAATGACAATGGAGTGCCCATCTTTGACAGGTTGAGACCAAAAAAGGGGTATAGAAAGGAAGAATCATGGTGTGTATAAACAGTACAGTTAGTATAAATATGCCATGCTTCTGCACAATTCTATGAGAACCAAGACTTGTACTAATAGTGGTTGGACAAGATATTATGTCGGCTTCTAGTACTGTGAGCAACCACTAGGAAAATAACAAGGTAGAAAGTATTAATTATTGAATCTGTGATATAATTCAGGTATAAAAAAATAAGATAAGTATACAGCTACACTCTCTTAATTTACTGATAAGAGACATCTGCTATAATAATGTCTAAGTATATCATGTATGCACCTTGTATGATACCAAACCTTTATGAAAACAGTTTGCAATGTATTAATTTATCAAATCTGTTATGTCAATGTGTCTTGAAAGTGTCTCATTGATATTTGTACTTCAATAAAATGAAGTAAAATAAAATAAAAATAAATAAATAACACCCCCTTGAACAATAAATGGCTCACAGTTGAAATTAAACAAGAAATTAGACAATATCTATAATCTAATGAAAATGTGAGTACAACTTACTGGAACTTGTGGGATGCAGTGAAAGTAGTCCTAAGAGAGAAATTTAAGGTGATAAATTCTCACCTAAGGAAAACAGAGCAAACAGAAATAAAGAACTTATTGCTGCACCTCAAGTTTCTAAGGGGAAAACAGAGCATGATAAGCCTAAAGTACATACAAAGGGGAAATTATAAAGATGAGAACAAAAATTGATGCAATAGAAACTAAGAAAATAATACAAAGAATTAATGAATCAAAGAGTTTATTCTTTGAAAGAATAAACAAATTTGAAAACCCCCTAGTGAACCTTATCAAAAAAGGAAGAAACAGACTCAAATTTGTACATGGAGGAATTAAGAGGGTGAACTAATTATAGATCCTGTGTAAATTCAGAACATCTTCAATACCTACTTTGAAGTGTTTTACTCTCATAGAATGGAAAACAGGATAAATGGACCTATTTCTAGAAATATATGAATTATAAAAACTGGCTCAAGAAGACATTAAAATTCTGCATAACCCAACATCAGTGGATGAAATAAAAAAAACATAATTAAGAACTTGAAAAGAAAAGCCATGATGTTGATGGATTCAGTGCTGAATCCTACAAGAAATTTAGAGAAGATTTAATACCAATACTCCTCAATCACTAAAGAAATTTCAAGAGAATCAATACTCTCTAACTCATTTCTGGAGTATTACCCTAACAGGAAAAACAGATAAAGACACATCTAAAAAAGAACTACTGGCCAATAAACTTGATAAACATTGAAGGAAAAATCCTGAACAAAATACTAGCAAGCAAAATGGAACAAATCATCAAGAAGACTAAACAACATGACCAAGTGGGATTCATTCCAGAAAGCAAGGATGGTTCAACATACACAAATCAACAAATTACATATACCATATCAACAAAGCCAGAGACAAAAGTCATATCATCACAAAACATAAAAAGCTTTTAATAAAGTTCAACACTCATTCATGATGAAAATTATATTTTAAAAATCAGAATGAATAGTCTTTTCCTCAACCTGAGAAAAGCCATCTATGACAAACCAATAGCCAACATCATACTAAATGGAGAAAAGCTGGAGCTTACAACCTAAAATCAGGAACAAGACAAGAACACTCCCATTCATTATACTGCTGGAAACATTAGCCAGAACAACTGGACAAGAGAGAGAAATAAAAGTAACAAGGATACAAAAAACAAAGTTTAACTATCATTATTTGCAGGTGGCATGGTACTCTACATAGAATACAACAAAATCTCCACCAAAAGAAGTTTAGGTTTAATAACCAAATTCAGTAGCAGAGATGAATACAAAGTCAACACTCATTCCTGTATATAAATAAATTTACTGAGAGTGAAATTAAGGAAACTACACCATTCACAACAGTATTCAAAAAAATGAAATACCTGAGAATCAATATAACAAAGGTAATGAAAGATCTATACCAAAAATAGCAGCACTCTGAAAATGCAGATTGATGAGGATATCAGAAAATGAAAAAAATAAAACAATGGAAATTTATCCCTGTATTTCTGGGTTAAATCCCAGAGGACAGAAAGAACCAACACTGTGAAAATGGCCATATTTCCAAAACTATTATAACAATTTAATGCAATCTTGATCAAAATGCTGCTATCATACCTCACAGAACTAAAGAATATGTTTGAAAACTTCATTTGGAACCAGAAGAACAAAGGAAATTCAGGACAACAAAAGCAAGGCAAGGGGCATCACAATATCTGATTTGAAATCATGCTACAGAACTACTGTGATAAAACAGCATGGTGCTGGCAAAAAATACACCTGAGAATCAATGGAACAGATTAGAAGATGTAGACATAATTACCCACATACCCAGCCACTTTATCCTTAACAAAGTGGCTAAATGCCTGTATTGGTAGAAAGATAGGCCCTTTAATAATAGTATGAGAGACTCAGCCAGACAGGATTAAAGCACCTATTTAGGCAGACAGAGGGGCTGGGAGTTCAATCCCTGGCCTGCTGTGCTGTCCCTGCCCCTGGAGCACAAGATAGTGAATGAGACTGGACATGGTGGTGTGTCCTTGTAATTCCAGCACTTGGGAGGCTTAAAAACAGGAAAGATCCCTACAAGTCTGATATGTGTGGTGAGCCCCTGTAGACCCTGTACTAAATATGCAAAATAAATAAATAGTATCTCAAAAACTGGCTTTCTGCATGCCAAAGAATAAATCTAAACCCATGTCTACCACCATGCACTAAAATAAAGTAAAAATGAATCAAAGATTTAAATATTAAAACAGAAACTCCAAATCTACTTGGAAATATAGTAGATAGAATTCTTGAAAACATATTGGTAGGCAGAGACTCCATGAACAAAACCCAAACTCCTTGGTAAACACTCAGAGAATCAATAACTGTGTCTCATTAAAAAGCATTTGCAGATCAGAAGAAATCACCAACAGAGTAAAAAGACAACCCATGGAAGGGAAAAAAGTTTACCCAACTGTCCCTCTGACAAAAGACTTCTGTCTAGAATATATAAAGAATTGAAAAAAAATTAAGCCCCTAAAATTCAAAGATCCATTCCAAAAAAGGCATCTGAGATGAATATACACTTCTCAGATGAAGAATACGAATGGCAAATATGAAAAAAAGTTCAACATCATTGGTCATTTGAGAGACACAAATTAAAGCAATACTGAGATTTCATTTCACTCCCAGAAAGAATAACTATCATCAAGAAATCAATAACATAATAAAAAAGAAATCAACCAATAACAAATGCTAGAGGATCTGTGGGGAGAAAGGAACCCTTCTCCACCATTGGTGGAAGTGTAGAGTGATGTGACTACTGTGGAAATTCCCCAAAAAGCTAAGATTAGAGGCTCCATTCAACCCAGCTATTCCCCTTCTGGCTATTTTCCCAGAAGAGTTAAAAAAAACAGTGATATATGTGTACCCAAGTTTATAGCAGCATAATTTGTCATAGCTAAATCTTGGAAACAACCCAAATGCCCATCAACTGAGGAACAGATAAAAAAGATGTGGTACTTTTATACAATGGAGCACTACCCAGCCAAAAGGAAAAGCTGAAGGCTGTTATAGGTAAGTGGATACAAGTAGATACTATACTCATGAGTGAAATAAACCAAACTGGTACATGTAAACATTGTAGTTTTTCCCTAGTGTAAGAAACTGAAATAATAAATAAGACTCAAAATCTACAATAGCGTGGCCAGGGAGACAGTTACCAGTAGAATAAGCACTTGCCTGGCAAGCAGAGGGTCCTGAGTTCAATCCCTGGTACTGAAAAAAAATCTACAATAGATACTGTGAAATGGAAGGAAAGTGCTCAGAAAGAAAGAATTGGTATGGGGGAAGAGGCAAAGAAGGAAAGAGAAAGAAAATATATATATATATATAAAAGAATAGATGAGGCAGGTACACTGCTGACTTCTTTTAGTGCATTGAAGAGTATAGTTTGATCAGTCGTGAATGTCCGTGTCTTGTAGTCTGAGCAACTACTTTGAAGATACCAATACGCAACATGCTAACCATTGTTGACCTCCTATTATCTCCTTTTGAAATTCTGTATTATTATTTTTTCACTTTAAAATAAATGGCATACATTTTTAGAGAAATACTGATAGAACACAGCGCTCATCCATGACTTGCCTGTGTGAATCCCAGATGAGGACCACTGGGCTAGGCACACGATTCCTTTGTGCCAGATGCTGAGGGGGTCATTCTGCTTTTTTGTGTGTGTGCCTTGTCCTGTTTCTTTGGATTGTTTCCCTCTGTAAATGTATATGAAAGTGCGTGTGTGTGGGTGTGCGTGTGTGTGTGTGCGTGTGTGCATGTGTGAGTGCGTGTGTGTGTGAGTGCGTGTGTGTGTGCATGCGTGTGTGTATGTGCACGCGTGTGTGCATGTGCGTGTGTGCGCATGTGCGTGCGTGCGTGTGTGTGCGTGTGCACGTGTGCATGCGTGTGTGTGCACACGTGTGCATGTGCGTGCGTGCGTGTGTGTGCGTGTGCACGTGTGCATGCGTGTGTGTGCACACGTGTGCATGTGTGTGTGCGCGTGTGTGTGTGCATGTGTGCATGTGTGTGTGCGTGTGTGTGCGTGCGTGTGCGTGTGTGTGCGTGCACGTGTGTTACCATAAATGAACACATCAAACCTGCAGAAAGAAGGGCATCATAACTACCGCTTTTTCCAGCCTCATTCATTCCTCAGCCATGAAAAGCACTGCTCACAAACTGCTCACACCCATTTAAACAGGAAGGCTTGCAAAGGTATTCAGTGACTGTGATGCGAGGTATCTTCAAGGACTGCCGCTTCTCCTGAAACTCATGTACTAATTTGTACATTTATCTACTTAATACTTACCCAGCCTGTATGCCAGATTCTGGGAATACTGAGGGGCAATGTGTTTTGAAGGACGCTAATGTTACTATCCCTCCGTCCTCATTGTTTTTCCTATTCCAACTTATGTGGCCAAGCTATGCTCACTGTCTGAAAGGAAAGATGCAATAAATGAAAGTCAGGGGTGCTTTAGGATAATATGGATAACCTGTGGCATGCATGACACAGTGTGCTTCTTTGCAACACTGAGAGTCTAAAAGGTTACATCACTGCTTTATAGGAAAAGAAATGGCAGTAGGTGAGGCCGGCAGCGTGGCTCATCGGCGGAGAGTGTGGTTGGCACCCCCAAGGCTCTGGGGTTTTATCCTCAGCACCAAACAGCAAAGGAGAGAAAAAGAAACAGCAATGCCACCAGGCATAGGCAAAATGTTATGCTGAACAGGGATTCATCTCTTCCAGAAAACCCACCAGATATAAAGAAATATCCCCTGAGCTGAAAGGAGGCAACAGAGAATTGTCACAGAGAGATCCATAAGAATGGAAGGATGTCACCGAAACTTGCATGGCCCCGTGGTTAAATATAAAATATATTTACCAAGGACCAGAGTGAGGAGAGCTTGTGAGCGACAGAGTTAGCCAAGGCGGGATTTGCCAACTCGTAGAAAGCACTGGCCGTCACACACCTGGGCATATAGCATCATCGCTTCCCTGGGCATCCAAATTCATGTTTACTCCGTCTTCCTGGGCTCACAGGAGGCCCTGTTTCTCAGTCTGTTTTGCCACACATAAAGCCCTAGTATGAGCCAGTGAGCTCCAGGCCAGTGGAATGCGGAAGGAAGTGATACACATTTCTTCCACAATGACTGATTCCACTTTCTGTCCTTCATGCTGCCTGTTTCCTGTTCTGCCAGATATAAATGATGCACTCTAACGCCCAAGGGGTGGCAGGACCAACGTGGGGAAGGAGCCTGTGTCGCTGAGTCCCTGATTCATGGTAACCATCTTTATGATGAGCTCCTGCTTTGGATCCTTATATGAGCAGAAGTGAACTATATTGTGTTGATCCACTAAAATATAGAAAATTGTTACAGAAAGTTGCACTTAGCCTGACAAATATTACAAGGAAACACTCTGCCCAAAAGATACTCTCTGGTCTCCTTTCAGTTTTGTTCATTGTGTAACTTATCCCATGAAAACAGGGATTCAATTTACAAAATACCAAAAAATACTAAGCACCTGCCCTCCAAAACAAAGATGAGCTGTCTTAATCTACCTTGGTGACAGGATGATAAAGAAGGGAAAGATCTTGCTCTTATGTTTGTGAAGCTAAAAGAACCTGCTTCAACTTTTCAGGGCCAAGAGAGGAATTAAGAATACAAGTATCACACAGTGTAAAAGGGAAGAGAAACACACAATGAGTAAGCCTAAAGTTATGCATAAAATTACTAATCTAAGGTCCACAGAGCTTAATCTGTGTAAATTCTGAGGAGGAAAAAATGCAAATAGCCTGTTGAGAGTAACAGATATGAGATAATTCATAGCAGGGGATGGGGTTAAGTGAAAAGTTTCCTGAGAGAGCAACAGTTAACTTGAAGCCTGAGAGGGCAAATAGAGTTAAGCAAGTTACGAGTTGGGAGAGAATGTTCCAGAGAAAGAAACAACTGTGAAAGGGTTCTAAGAAAAGGAAAAGTTGGCTCATTTAAGGATCTGCACGATGCCACTAAAACTATAAACGAAGAAGCTGAGGCATATGAGATGGGACTGAAGAAAATGGCAGAGGCAGACTTACACAAAGCCACGAAGGTCTTGCTCTTGTATTTCATGACAACAGCATAAAAAGGCAGGGAAGAATTTTAAATAAGCATTGTGGCCAAAATTGTATTTTTGAAATATTAAACCAGCTGACTGGTTAGCAGAGAGGCAAAGCTGGAAGAAGGGAGGCCACTTAGAAGCCTATTTCAGAAATCCAGTCAAGATAGAATGTGTATGGGATTAAAGGGACTGGAAACAATGTGCATGCAAACAGTGGATGGGTTAAAGCATGCTTGAGGATTTGGATGGAACAGCAGCTCTCAGATTCAGTATCTTTAACCCTTTAAGAGGTGGGAACAAATAGTAAGTTATTGGGATTTTTTCTATTCTGTGCTCTCTAAGGATTGGAAAATGTGGAAAACAATAGAAAGAGAACCTTCCCTGAGGTCACCCTGTCAGCAAAAAGTCTGGAGAACAGAGGCTGCTGGGAAAGCTCAACTTGGAGTCAAGATGTCATAGCCAAACTGAACAAGTGACTGTCACTCCACTGTTGTCACGCTAACCCTCACAAATATGAACTTCACTTGGACCTGATCTAAGCACTTTAGGGAAGGAGCAGCACTCCTTCCCTATATAATTGCACCCTTGCCTGTTCTGACTATTCATTAATAGTGAACATTATGAAGCTCCTTGTGCTGGGCCTTTGCCAAGGAATATTTGTGCATCCTTTTATCTGAACTTATTAGGGAAGAGGTACTTCTACTACCCCTGTTCACGAACAGTAAGGTTTAGAGATTAGTCCCTTGCTCAAGGTCATATCCAAGAAACTATAGTAGCGTGTATTGCAACCAAGCTCTGTCCTGACTGGAGCTCAGGATCCTTCCCTCCTACCCATGCAGTGCTGTGTGGAGGATTCTGAAGGTACAGTTGGTCTCATGTGGGCAAAGTCAGGTGGATATGCCTGGCAAGCCATGTGTTTGCCACCTCTGTACTGAGTGAAAGTAGATACTAGAATGCCTCTTCATCTATCTATTCTGCTATAAAGTTAGCACCTAATCACACCATGCTACCTTATTTTAAAAGAAATCAGAGCTGGGGAGATGGCCCAGTGGAATAAGTGCTTCCCTGGCAAATGCAAGGGCCTGAGTTCAATCCCTAGTTCTGCCAAAAGAAAAAATAAATAAATAAAAGATAAATCATTACAGATTACACCTAATGAACTTTTTTAAAAAAATGTTAATTTCGTTTGTAACTTTTATAGGATATTTTTATGAACTGAATATCTCTCTCCCCTAAAACTTTTAATGTTGAGACTCTGCCAGAAGTGTGTTGGTATTAAAATAGGAGGTGGGGCCTTGGGGAGATAGTTAGGATTAGAGGAAGTCTATTGGACTAGCCATACCTTTAAAGAAGACAGTGCCTCCAGAATTTGTTTGAGATAAATCATTGCTTTTTAAAAGCCACCTAATCTGAGACACTTTGTTAATAATGCCTAACCAGACTAACATAACATATTCATAATCTGATGACTGCCTATATTTTTCAGGTCAATTAACTAAAAAGAATATTTTAAAAATCTAGTATCCAGGGACCTCTAGACACCTTAACACTAAAATTATAAAAATATCATGAAACATTAAAAACCTTCTTTGAGAGGCTCTTCTCTTCAGAGTTTGACTGAGGAGTCGCATCAGGTTGGAAAAAGTTTCTGGGGCTAAGCTAACCTCTGCCAGGTGAAAACCTGTCTGGAAAGAGCTGTGTTGTGTCTGGGATGGAACGCTCATTTGTGTCACCAAACACAGTGGTTCCTGAAGTTCTCCTGAGCAAGCAGTCTTTAAACTCCTGATTCAATTATCTTCTCCTTGTACTCAATTCTAGTGGAGGAAAATGTTTGTTCCTCACACATCACTTGCTCTTCTTCACCCTGCCAAGTGCATTGGGATGTTACTCTTGATCTTTCGTTGGGAAGTTGCCAGCAACAAAAAGATAATTAACTTCATCTTACAGGTACATAAAAAACAAAGAGTGGACAATGCACAGTTCAGTAAAAATAGTGGCAACTGCTCATAGATCAGTGAAATTTGGGGGGTGGGATTTACGAGCAATTCTGCATTTTTTTTCCAATTCTGTCTTATAAACATCTCTGTGAAGTAGAACATTTTGTTAAAAAAGATGCAAAATTACCTGTAAAAGAATGAAAGTGATGCAGGCCAATGCAGGTGTCTTGGCCATCTTGGGCTGCTATTACCAAATCCTGCATACTGAATAGCTGACACTTTGTGCATCTGTTCCTCACAGACACAGAGGATAGAAATCCAGCAACAGCAAGACTCTTTTCCAGCTTGTAGAACACCAACTTCTTGTATCATCACAGGATAAAAAGTAAGATCTCTGGCTTTTCTGCTAAGTGCACTGGTCCCATCCTCTTGTGACCGATACCTTCCTAGGGTTCCACCTCTAAATACTACCATATCAGGGACTAGATTTCTGCATATGATCCTGGTAAATGACATAAATGTTCGCTTAATAAAAACGGAACCATCACACATTCGTAAGATGTGTCGTCGGTCAGCACATTGCCATACCCTGAGGACATAAAGGCCGGGACCTAGTGCACTAGATAGTCTAGTAAGAGGGGAAAGGAGACTTTACACAGTGACTCTAAGAGCAAGAAGAAGAAAGGTGTATGTGTTACAATGTTGTGTTCCCTCACTCTCAAAAGTTGTCAGAAATGTAAACTCTCAGTTCCTGTCCAACACCTACTAAGTCTGAAAACGTTGGGGGAAGCCTAGGCGATTCTGATGTGCATTAATGTTTGGAAACTATTAACTTAGAAGACAATCACTCCTACAGCATAAATAGAAACAAGCAGAAAAAGAAAGGAAAATGAGCTTCTACACTAGTCAGGAAGGACCTGTATAAGTTATACAAAAACACGCTCTTTGGAAAAAAAGGGCAGAAGGGGGTAACTTGAGATGACCCAAATAAAGAATGGTCCCTCTCAAAGACAAGAATGAACTTGTGTCCCTCTTTCATTCTGAAGGTCCAAGAGCAACCAACTCAAAGACAGTCTGCAGCCTTCTTATTGTGGATACAGGATGAATTGATGCTATCCCAAAGCCCAAGCTGAGACATAATTGAAAAATGCGGTTATTAAACACCCGATTGTTCATCATGTGAGTTTAAAGGCATTTACTGAGGCCGTGTCTTAGCACGTGGTCTGCTTCCTCCTCGGCGAAGTTGTTGGCAACGCAAGTGCTCACAGCTTGGTGTGCTGCGTTAGCACCAGCGTGAGAACTGAAGGAGTGTCAAGCAGTGCCAGCCAGTCCGTCTGAGATTTCTGGCTGAGAGAGGCCTTAACGGGACTGAGAAGACAGAATTCTCTAAAACCTAAAATTACAGCTGATGGATATACCTAAGCACCCACAAATGCCCATGATCTGCATATATCTTAAATGAATGACCTAAATGACCTTCAGCAAATTTATACTTTACCTTCACTTCTTGGAGTAGTAATTGTTCTTAGTTAACTTTCTATGCAAAATAGAATAATGTATTCCATTAGCTTTAATTCTTCTAGTTTTTATCTGTAAAGAACCCTACCCTCTTCTACTAAACAAAATTTAATAAACAAAATTGGATCAAATTATCCTTACTTGATTTTATGTACTTTGGGCATATCTTAATAGCCTTTTATCATATAGATATTAAACAATTTTTGTTTTCTACTGAAAAGAATCTACTTGGAAAAAAGAATTAGACTTGGGTACAGATTATCTGCACTTGAATTCCAATTCCAATTTTCCTATTTACTAGCTAAATGAACATATGTTCATTTCTTCACCTATAAAGTCAATACTAACAAATAAGTTCCTACTCTTTATGCAGTAGAAGTCTATTCTCTATCTGATATTCAGAGCCTGCTCTTTTTTTTTTTTTTTTGTCTTTTTTGAGACAGGGTCTTACTGTGCAGTGCAGTGCAGGCCTTAAGCTCACTTTGTAGCTCAGGCTGGTCTCGAACTCACAGCAATCCTCCTGCCTCAGCCTCCCGAGTGCTGGGATTACAGGCACGCTCCACCATGCCCAGCCAGAGGTTATTCTTTATGTAGCCATTCAAGACTCATAGTTACCTGTATATTCTATTTTTAAAACATATTTTAATTTATTTATTTATTGGTGCAGGTCTCAATATGCAGCTCAGACCTATAGTGATATTCCTATCTCAGCCTCCCCAGCACTGGGATTACAGGTGTACACCACCAAACCTAGTTTCTATACCTGTATATTCTCTTTGCAGAGTTTTCATCTTAAAAGTCCAAGCCAAAACTATGGGAGAAAGAAGGAGTGGGCCCAAAAAGATTCGTTTTTAAGATATGCCCAGAAACCATGCATGCAACATTGTTATTTATCTCCCATTAGCCAAAATATGGCCATGTGGCTAGAGCTAGCAGCAATGGAAACTGGGAAATGTGTGCTCTATACAAATGGCCATCTGTCCAGATAATATGGTAAGAGAAGTGATCTGTTTTTAGGAGAAAGGAGAAGGAGATTGCTATTAGAAGATAATGAAAAATTTTAGCTACTGTCTCATAATTACATAATTTTTATTATGGCCAAAAAATCTTGACAATATATTTCTGATTCCATTTCCTACAAAAATCCCATGTAGCCAGCACATTAAAAACCAGAAGATGAGTTTTTGAAGGCAGAATATGATGTCATGTTCATCTATACATTCCCAGAAGGTGTATCAGAATTATTTTTAATAATGATTTTCTAGGTGAACAATTATAGTAATTCCTAGAGTCTTAGTTTGAGTTAAACTCTTTTAGTAACACACATTATAAAACTTCCACATTTTAATCAACTGAGCTATAGCATATATATGGCTATATCTGCCAACCATAGGACCCAATGGGTAATGAAGACCTTTATCTGTAGTGTATTGCATTGCATTGCATTGCATTGCATTGCATGCTTTGCTTTGCTTTACCTTGCTTGTTTGTGGGGTCTTCACGCTGAACTACACCTCCCATGCTATTATTTATTTATTTATTTATTTATATATTATAAACAGAGTCTTGCTAAGTTGTCACATTGCATAGGTTGGGCTTATGTTTAATATTCTCCTTGCTCAGCCTCCCAGCATGCTGGGTTGCAGTGGCTTCTCTAACCTTTTTCTTAGAGTCAAAGAGGTTAAATGACTTATGTAAGATCACATTCTGCTCCATCTGTGTAGCATTTTCTGGAAACAAAAGCAATATCTTTTTTTAAAACTGGTGCTCAAATAAGCATCATGTTCTCTCAAGATAAAAATTTAAATTGAAGTTGAAGCCAGTAACTTTGAAATGTTTATCCTCCATTGTAAAACTGATACAGAAGCACCCACTGTAGTCAGAGTTACCCAGCCATCTTAATTATTCTCTTTGCTTGACAAAACATCCAATAACCACAAGTTAGTGGAGCAAACACTTACTTTATCTCACAGTTTGTTGAGGCTTCAGCCTATAGCTGGCTGGCTCCAAGGTAGCATGGCATGGCATTGGGACACGGCAGAGGAGAACTAGTATGGCAGGCAGGTAGGAGACAGCAAGTAGCAGCTCCAGCCTGCCTTCTTCTTTCCCTTTCATTCCATCCAGGCTTTTCGTTTATTGGCTGATTCCACCCATGCCCAGGGTCTCCATTCAGCTACACCTGGAACTATGTTAAACCAGAGGTTGAATCCAGTACCACACGTCTATGACTCACTCATTCCCAAAGCCCTGCCTGGGAACACATGTGGTTCTGGGAGACATTTTAGATATGAAGCGTAACACCAGATACGGAAGCCATCTTTTCCCCAGAACTTGTCCCAGAATGGACCTGTTCCAGTGAGGTTGGGCAAACCAGCTGAAAGGATTCGTAGTCTCAACTTCCAGATTCTACATGTTATTTTTACTTGAATGAGGTGAATATGTACCTAAATTTGTTCTGATAACAGCCTTAAAGAAAACAGACATTGTTATTAGAAATTTAGGGTCAGACAAATTAAATGACTTATAAAATATCTCTCTTGTATATGGAGTTTCTTAGAAGTAGATATTGAGCTAGAGAATTATCTTCAGAAAATTTGTTAGGGAGCATCCTCAGATCACTGACTAGGGGAGAGGCAGGAAGCAGAACTGGCAGAGGAAAAAGCTGGACTTCAGTGCGGTTTCAGGGTGGCCTTGCCTGATCTGACAGGAGCTGTAGAGCTGTGAGGGCCCTGAAGAGTTGTCCCAAGTTATGATAAGGAGGCCATAATTTTATACTCCCATGCCAACTTGCAGTGGCAGAAGGAAATAAGTTCTTCACTGTTAAATAGGAGCAGAGCAATGGATCACATGTTCATAATCCACCAGGCCTGAAGCAGCAAAGCTAGACCTTGAACACGACTCTGACACCAGAGCCCATATACTCTTCCATGCATTTGCTCCAAGTGATCAGAAAGTTGGGTATTCACACATCTCAAATTTTAGAAAATGCTACATAGGAAAATAGTTCACATGCTGATTCTCATAATGTGGCCTGATGTTTTGACATCAAGAGACTTCTACAAACATTAAACTTTAGAGCTGTTATCTATTTTTTAAATAATTAAGACTTTTTTGTAGGGTAAGCCACAAAAAACAATGCTGCATTTCTTAAAACAGACAACCAAAATGATAAGTCTTGTAAAGAGTTAAAATATTCTTTTTTTTTAATTTTTATTTTTGTTTTATTAAAGTACAAATATCAATGCGACAGAAAACATTCTTTATGTAGTCTATTTCTTTAGATAGCTTCCAAATGCCTCATCTTAGAATTCAGGCATAATTCTTACCCCATAACTTCTATCACATGTGTAATATTTATGATTTTAAATATAATTGATAACCTATAGTCCACTATTTGCAGATAGATACTGGCTTAGCATTTCCAGAAGAAAACAACATTCAGAAAATTTAAAAACCTTAATTAAATGTTCTTCTCTTTGACATAAAAGTCTGAAAAGTATAGCTAAAAAGCTATCAGCCATGCTATTGAACTAGAAAATTGCCGTGGCTGAGCCAAAGGAAAATCATGGCAAACAAAGCATTTCTCCATTTAATAAATATTTACAGAATATTGACGTGAGGCAGACACTGTGGCTTGTACTGAGATCTCCCCCACCCAAAGCCCGATGCACTCATAGATGAGAAATTTCAAAGGTGTATGGATTAGGGTGTGACACTGGGATTAAGGGTGTGATGCTGGTATCAAAGGGCTGGATAATGGAAGTCCCACACTCAGCATAGGTGACACCAAGCAATAAGCTGTATGGAATATGAAAAGAGAGAGGAAAGGCAGGCCTGTTGCTGCTGCACCTTGCTGACCATGCCATGAATTGTTTCTCCTCCAAAACAACACTATCCATCCCAAGTACATAAAATGCTCAGATGAGGCATATTCATAAATATCCATAGAGACAAAAAGTAGACTCATGACCACTTAAAGCTGGAAAGACTGAAAGAAATCTCAGAAGCCATGACTGCGTTGGGGTGTAAGGTTTCTTTCTGCATGATGAAAATGTTCTTAAATAGTGGTGACAGTTGCATAATTCTATGAATTTACTAAAATCCATTGAATTGTATACTATTAATGAATGCATTGTATGGTATATGAATCGTATTTCAATAAAGCTGTTACATATGCCTCTGTGACTGTGGTAGCCTGGCATAACAGCACAATCTAACTGTATCTCAAACATTATTTTAATACTCAAGAGACGTGGGTGCCCTGCAGATTGGTTAACACACAATTCTATGTTGTTTTCATTCAACCTCAACTCTTAACAAGAGACATTTACTGAGGTCAGGCCCCAGGACCAGGACGTACACACACTTTTGGCAGGCAGACTGGACAGAACCCACAAGACCCCCGACAGCCTGTCTGGGTGTGCAGAGTAATCAGTGAGAGCAGAAACATGGGCATGTCTGAAGCAGCAGTGACGAGCCAGCAGTTGGTTTCTGGAGAACTCCACAAACAGACAAGACCCAGCCTCCCCCTACCCCATCCAGTGGCCAAGATTAGTTCCATATTCAGCACAATTCCCATGGTGAACGTGGCAAGCATACACAGCACAGCTCTGGGAGCTGGCATGGACACTGTCACAGAACGGTAAACACCAGAGGGATTTCACTATTTTTATTCTCCCTTTTTTGATAGGCTATCCCTTTCCTGTCTGGTTGGAAGTTATCTTATTTTGCCTTGTACTTTGCAGTTATTTTTTGTTTTGGATTATTTTTCTTTTCTCTCCTCTCTTATCTACTTCTTTCTTTTTTCTATTCTTCTTTCCTTTTTTCTATTCTTCTCTTTCCTTTTTTCTATTCTTCTCCTTCTTCCTTCTTTTTTTCACTGTTTAGATTTCTTACTTTTCTCTTTCATTTCTTCCATTGATCTTTTTCTCTTTCTTCAACCATTGTTTGAATTTAAACTCCCAGTGACCAGCCTTGTCTCTTCCCTTTCTGTTTACTCCTATGCACTTCATTTTGTTATTTCCCTCCTGCGTCCTTCAGTTTCCCACAACTTGGATAATCACCCTGTGATCTCCAACCCTCTCTCTACCACACTTGCCATTGTTTGCCACTTTGTCCTGCGCCCTGCTCATCTTAGTTCCCCGGCCCGCCTCAAGAGTGTGAAATCACTTCAATAAGGGGGAAATCATCGCATACAGGTACACAGTGTATGCTTGACTTTGTTATATAACTTTAGGGCTTGATCCTGTGGCTGAAGGCAGGAGGTTAATGGTTACCACAGTTGTTCAGTAGTTGAGCTGTATTTGAAACTGTTGTTGTTCCAGCTGTACTACACTAACCCATATGTCATACATGTTATAGTCGTTTCTCTCCCTGGTATGACAGTGCCATGACAGTATAGGATCATGATCATCACCACAACCCAGTACCAAAGTATTGCATGCTGAGCCAAATAGTAACTTTCATCCTTCACAAATTGGAATAAAAGGCTCTGGGGATAGCTATAAAGAGGACATCCCAGAAAAATAGACATCCCCTAGGGAAGCCTTAGTAGTAGTGATAAAGCTATTTACATAAGAAATAGGCAAGCATCAACATAGGAAACAAAATGAAAAAACAGAAACTGACAAGATGCAGAAGGAAAATGCAACCCCATACTCCCAGGCCACTGGAGATAAACCCAGAACAAAATGAGGTGATGAAATTAGAAGTAAAGACTGGTTGTTTCTGTCTTGTTTTGTTCTTTGGCAGAACCGTGGGTTGAACACAGGCTCTTGCGCTTGTCAGGCAAGCACTTATTCTCCTGAGCCACTCCTCACCTCCCACCCCCTATTTTTGGAAGTAAAGATTGGAACTTTCTGAAATGATAACAACAGCAGTAAAAGAAAAAGTGGTAAAGGCTATACAAAAATAATCTGTCAGACACAAAAAAAGATCATTAAAATCAAAGATATTAGAGAAGAATAAAGAATAGCTGAGCTTAGGAAAATGATGGGAACAGCAATGCTCAACATGCATGAGAAGTGTAATCATGCATGCAACAGATCCAAACAATCTATTGAAAGCATATGTACATGCAATAGACGGAATGAAGGAAAGATAGGATATCAGATTTTATGGGCTGGCAAGGTAGCTCAGCAGACTAAGAGTCTGCTTCGGCAAGTGCAGGGATCAGGGCTCCATCCGCAGCTCCACATATCACACCGGCCCCACCTCTGGATGTGCTGAGCACACACCTGTGATCCCCGTGCTGGGGAGGCTGAAGTAGGAGGATCATTATGAGTGTGAGCTGTGCAGTGCCAAGTACATGAAAAAAAACTCTCTTAGAACATCAGATCTCAAAGACAGAATTACAGCTAGTGGTCAAGAACAGAAGGATATCACAAAAATAATAAGAGACCATGAAGTCAATCCCAATAGCTACAAGATGGTCTCTAAACTAGATACTATACTAACCCATAGAACATGCTTAAGTGAATGAAACAAAAATTGAAAATATTCCTCGCATATTATCTGACCATAGTGCAATGAAATTGAAAATTAATGTCAAAAACTCCATATACACATGGAAATTAAATAACACCTTCCTAAACAACCAATGGGTATCAAATAAAATCAAAGAAGAAATTAAATAGTATCTGTAATTAAATAAGAAAACAGAGACAAAATATTAGAATTTATGGTATGCAACGAAAGCAGTCCTAATAAGGAATTCTATAGTGGTGAATTTTCACATCAGGAAAACAAAATACGTACGAAGAAATAACCTAATATTACACCTCAAGTATTTAGAATAAGAGCAAGACAGGACTAAAACCCACACAAGGGAGGAAATTTCAAAGATTCCAAGAGAATTGATGCAACGGAGACTAGAAAAACAATAGAAAGAATTAATGAATTGAAATGTTGGTTCTTTGAAAGAATAAATAAAATTGAAAATCCCCTAAACAACCTTATTTAAAAAAGAAAGAAAAGGCATGAAGTGATGCACTGAGGAATGAAAAGGATAAAATCACTACAGATCCTGTGGAAATGTAATCATCAATATTTACTTCAAAAACTTTTACTTTCATAAGATGGAAAAGACAGAAATGGACAGATTCTTAGAAATGCATAAATTATAAAAGGTTGGCTCAAGAGGATATAAAAATTCTGATAACCCAAATCAGTTAATGAGACTGAAAATGTAATTAGAAACTTACCAACAAAGAAAAGCCCAGATCCTAATGGATTCACTTCTGAATTCTATAAGAAATTTAGAGAAGATTTAACATCAATATTCCTCAAAGTCCTTGGTAAAATTTAAAGGGAATCAGTACTTCCTCTCATTTCTGAAAATAAGTATTAACCTGGTATTAAAATTGGAGAAAGAGCCAAAAAAAAGAAAAAATGAGAACTACAGGCCAATCTCCCTAATGAACATAGATATGGAAATCCTCAATAAGATAATAGAAAGCAGAATGCATCAAATCAGCAAAAATATTATGCTACTTGATCAAGCTGGATAATCCCAGGAATGTAAGGATGGTTCAACATATGGAAATCAATAAATGTAGTACAACATATTGACAGCATAAATGACAAAAATCACATGATCATCCCAGAAAATGCATAAAATACTTCTGACAAAATTCAGTACTCATTTATGATAAAAAAAAATCTACAGAATAGATAGCTTTTACCTCAGCCTGATAAGAACTATCCATGACAAACCAACAGTCAACATCAAAACAAGCAAATTTAAACACAAATAGTCTTGAATAAGAGAATCTGTATTCCAAAACTTTCCTAAACACTCATTAAAATCATTTTTTTACCCTTAGCATTGATGTAACAGACTTACAGACTGAGTGCTTTTTACTTAATAACCAGTAACCTTACAGATTTTTTACATACCCTATTTAGAAATGCTCAGGAGGTTCTGGGTAAAACAAAAACAAAGGACCTTCAATCATTTTACACTCTGCCTTTGTGGTGGTTACTGAACATGACTGCTCTGTCACATTCTACATGCAATGTGATGAGCTAATTGCTGTTTTGTGTTGAGCAGCAGCTGGCTGAGGACCCCCACATAGTTTGTAGACTTCATGTTGGCTAACATGGACACTATCATAAATGTAAAAAAAGTGAAAGTTTGTAATATAAAATCAGGAACAAGACAAGGATTTCTATTAAAAGCCCTCCTAATCAATATAGTTGTGGAAACATTAGCCAGAAAAATTAGACGAGAAAAATAAAAGGAGTAAGGATAGGAAAGGAAGAAGTTAAACTATCATTGACTGCAGATGACATGACACTGTACATGGAGACCCCCAAAACTCCATCAAAGGACTTCTAGATTTAATAACCAAATTAAGTAGCTTAGCTGAATACACACTGAGACACATAATAATCAAGATCCCAGAAACTGAGCAAAAGAATAAAATGTTAAAATCTGTTATAGAGAAGAAACAGATCATCTATAACAGAAAGTCATCAGAATCATAGCAGATTTCTCAACACAGACATCAGATCAAGAAGATCTTGGAGTGAGATATTTAAACTCCTGAAAGAAAACAACTTTCAACCCAGATTGACATATCTTGCAAAACTGTGTATCAAATTGATTGGAGAGAATAGATACTTCCATGACAAAGAACAACCAAAAGATTCGTGACAACCAAACCAACCCTACTCACAGTTATTTTAGAAAGAGACAAAGATGACCACAACTTCAACAAAGATAGAAGAAAACCACCAAGAAGAGCAATTAAGCAAAGGGGAAAAGTAGGGATTGTATAGTAGGAAAACAACATGACAAGGATAAGCAAATACATATCAATTATAACTATCAACATAAATGATCTCAAGTCACCAAACAAAAGAAGCAGATAGGCAAAGTGGATAAAGTAACAAAACTCAACTATATGCTGCACAGAAGAAACACATTTAACTCAAAAAGAAATTAACAGAATGAATGTCAAAGGATGGAAGACAATACTGTATGCCATAGGAATGCAGAGAAAAGCGAGGCAAGATATTCTTCTGACAATGTCAACTTCAAACCAAATGAGATTAAAAGAGACAAGGTCAGTACATACTTGTTAGGAGAAAACTGCAACAGGAAGAGACAGCAATCATAAATACATATGCACTGAATGTAGGAGCACCCAACTATGTAAGACAAATTTTAATACACATGAAATATAATTGTATTAGGGGACTTTAACACTTCATTGGCCCAGAAAGGTCTACCATGCAAACAAATAATAAAACTAAACCAAACTTGTGAAGAAATGGACGTAGTAGACCTTTCCAGAGTGTTCCACCCAACAGTATCAGATACACATTTTTCTCTCCTTCACATGGGAAGTTCTCCACATAGAACATGCTTAAGTAAGTGCAAAGGAATGGAAATTATCCCATGCATATTATCTGACCATAGTGAAATGAAACTGGAAATTCTTGGCAAAAGAAACAGCAAAAATTCTATAAACACATGGAAACTAAATAATATCCTCCTGAACAATCAATGGATCATGGATGAAATTAAAGAAGAAATTAAACAATATTGACAATCAAAGAAAAAGGCAGATACAACTTATCAGAACCTGTGTCAGGCAATGAAAGCTGTATTAAGAGGGAAATTTAAGGCCAGGGAGATGGCTCAGTAGAATAAGCACTTGTCTGGTAAGCACAAGGGCCTGAGTTCAATCCCTGGTTCCAGCAAAAAAAAAGAGAGAGAGAGAGAAAGAAAGAAATTTGTAGTGATGAATTCTCACATCAGGAAAACAGAATGCACCCAAATAAACAATCTTTTTGCTATACCTCAAACTCCTAGAGAAAGAAGAGCAAGTAAAGTCAAAAACTCAAAAATGGCAGGAAATTATACAAATCAGATCAGAACAAAAATTAATGCAATGGAGACTAGAAAAACAATATAAAGAATTAATGAATCAAAGAGTTGGTTCTCTGAAAAAATAAAATTGATAATCCTCCAGCCAACCTCCTTTTAAATAGAAAAGAAAAAAATTCAAATTCATGCAATGAGAAATTAAAAGAGTGAAATCACTACAGATCTGATAGAAATTCAGAAGATTATCAATACTTATTTCCAAAATCTTTAATCACAGAATGGAAAATACAGAAGAAATGGACAGATTCCTGGATACATATGAACTACCAAAGCTGAAGCAAGAAGATATAAAATTCTGAATAATCCAATATCAATTAATGAAATTGAAAATATAGTAAAACCTGGCCAAGAAAACCAAGGTCCTGATGGATTCACAACTGAATTCTGTAAGAAATTTAGGCAGAACCTAATGCCAACTCTTCTCAAACTCTTCAATGAAGTTGAGAGAGAAACAATTCTCCCAAACTCATTCAGGGTAGCAAGTATTACTCTTGACACCAAAACCAGAGAAGGATGCAACCAAAAAAGAGAGCTACAAGCTAATCCCCCTAATGAACAGATCCAAAGATCCTCAATAAAACGCTGGCAAACAGAATGCAGCAAATCACCAAGAAGATTCATCCTAGGAATTCAGGCATGGTTTATTATATGTAAAACTATAAATGTAATAAGCCACATCAACAGAGCCAAAGACAAAAATCATATGATAAATTCAATAGATTCAGAAAAAGTTTTTACAAAGTCTAAGACTCACTCATGATAAAAAGTATATACTACAGAAAATCAGAAGAGATGGGCCTTACCTCAGCCTGATAAAAACCATCTACAACAAACCAATAAGCAAGATCTTACTTAATGTACAAAAATTCAAAACCTTCACTTTAAAACCAGGAACAAGACAAGGATGCCCACTCCTGATTTATATAGTTCTAGAAACATTAGCCAAAGCAATTAGACAAGAAAAGAAATAAAAGGAATAATGATTGGAAAGTGAAATTATGATTATTTGGAGATAACATGATACTGTATACAGATGACACCAAAAACTCCACCAAGAGACTTGCAAATTTAATGACCAAATTCAGTAGCATAGCAGGATACAAAGTCAACATTCAAAAATTAACAGAATTTCTATACACAAATAACAAATTCACCAAGAAAGAAATTATGGAAACCATGCCTTTCACTGTAACACCCAAAAAATGAAATAATTAGGCATAAGTCTCGCAAAGGAAGTAAAACATTTATATGGCAAAAAGTATAGCACTCTGAAAAAAGTGACTGAATAGAATTTCAGAAAATGGAAAAATATTCCATGCTTCCAGATAGGAAGAATCAACATTGTAAAAATGGCCAGACTTCTAAAATTGTTGTTCAATGCAATCCCAATTAAAATACCATTAGTATACCTCATGGACCTAGAAAAACATTCCTAAAATTCATCTGGACCCAGAAGAGATCTCGAATAAGAAAAGCAATCCTGAGTAACAGAGGAAAGACAGGAGGCATCAAACATCCCTGACTTGAAATTGTACTACAAATCTACTATGATAAAATCAACATGTTACTGGCAAAAAAAACCAGACCTGAGAATTGATCAATGGAACAGATTAGAAGATGCAGATATAATTAACAACACCCTTAGCCACCTTATCTTTGACAAAGGGACCAAACATGACAAGGGGAAGAAAGATAGCCTTTTTAATAAATGGTGCTGGAAATCATGGCTGCTCACATGCTGAAGGTTTAAAATATACCCATTCCTATCACCATGCACAAAACTAGAGTCAAAAAGGATCAAAGATTTAAATATTAAAACTGAAACACTAAGTCTTCTGCAAGAGAATGTAGGTGGAAACCTTCATGACATATGGGTTGGTAAGAGTTCATGAACAAAAAGTCAAACTACACATGAAATCCTTCAAAGAATCAATAATTGGGAATCTCGGCTTTTTGAAAATTTTCTGTACATCAAAGAAATCACCAACAGAGTAAAAAGGAAACCCAAGTAGTGGGAAACAAATATAGCAGACAGTCCTTCAGAGAAAGAACTCCTACTGAGAACATATGAAGAATTTTGAAAAATCAGGCCCCCAAGTTTCAACGACACAATCCAAAAATGGGCATTCGAGGTAAATATACACTTCACAAATAAAGTGATTCAAATATAAAATAAATACATGAAAAAAAGTTCAACATCATTGGTCATTCAAGAGATGCAAATTAAAAGAACCCTGATATACCATTTTTTGCCAGAAAGAATGGCCATCATTGAGAACTCAACAAATAGCAAATACTGGAGTGGCTGTGGGGAAAAAGAAACCCTTCTCCACTTTTGGTGAGAGTGCAGGCTTGTACAACCACTGTGGAAATCAGTATGGAGATTCCTCAAAAAGCAGGATTGGAGGTCCCATCCAAGCCAGCTAGTCCCCTCCTAGGCACTTTTCCAAAAGAAATGAAATCACCACGCCACGGCGATGCATGTGCACTCATGCTTATCACAGCTCAGTTTGGCATAGTTAAACCTTGCAAACAACCCAAATGTCCACCAACTGAGGAATGGATAAAAACGATACAGTATTTTTACACAATGGAGTATTATTCAGTTAAAAAAAAAGACAAATTCAAGGCTTTGGTAAATAAATGGATGCAGTTAGAGACTATATTGGTAAGTGAATAAATCAGATCCACATGTGCAAAAATTGTATTGTCTCACTAGTGTGAGAACCTGAAAACAGTATTTAAGAAGTAGGGTCCAGGGAGATAGCTCAGTAGAATAGGTGCTTACCTGGCAAGCACAAGGTCCTGAGTTTGAACCTGGTACCACTAAATAAATAAATAAATAAAATTTAAGAGATACAACAAATACTGTGAAAGGGAAATAGATTGTTCAATGGGAAGAAAAAACTTGGATAAGGAAAGGACAAATGACAGAAGGGAAAAAAGATGCATTTAGGTATACATGCAGAATAGTTTGGATAATTGTATTGTCAATTGCTGCTGGTCTTTTGAAAGGAGCTGTTAATGTTTAAAAATCTTTCTTCTTTTTAGTTTGACTTTTGCTCTTTTGAATATCTTATCTTCTTTGTTTTTGTTTTGTTTTGTTCTTTAAATGAATTTTACATTTATATCTGGTAACCTGAATAACTAACATGAAGATAGCATACCATAATACAACAGCTGTTGTTGAATTCCTATTACTTTGTTTCGTGAAATCTTGTATCATTTCTAATGTTGCTTCTAATCACTATTTTGTATTATTTAAAATTAAGAAAGAAATACTTAGGCATCAATCTATCAAAGGAAGTAAAAGATGTATTTATACATTGAAAATTATAGTACCCTAAAAATGAATATTGAAGAAAATATCAGAAAATGGAGACATTCTTTGCTCATTGGTACAAAGAACCAACACAGTAAAAATGGCCATGCTCCCCAAACCATTATGCATATTTAATGCAATCCTAATGAAAATACCATTAGAATTTTTCACAGAACTAGAGAAAACATTTTAAAAATTCATCTAGAACCAGAAGAGACCTAGAATAGCAAAATAATTCTAGGCAACAAAAAAAAATTTGGAGCCATCACAATCCCAGACCTGAATTTATACTCCAAAGCTACCATGATAAAATCAACATCATACAGTGGGAAAAAGCCCAACAATCAGTGGAAGAGATTACAAGATGCAGACACAACTACAAACGCACTCAGTCACATCTTTTACAAAGAGGCAAAACACTCTCATTGGAAGGACAGTTTCTTTAATATTATGGAAAAAACTGGCTTTCCACATGTCAAAGATTAAAGCTAGACCCTATCTATAACCATGCACTACATTAAAGTCAAAATGGATTAAAGATATAAGTATTTAAAAAAAAAACACTGAATCTACTGGAAGAGAAGGTAAGTAGAAATCTTGAAGACATAAGTGTAGGCAGAGACTTCATGAACAAAACTCGAACTTCATGAGAAATACTCAAAACTATCAACAACTGGGCTCTCATCTTATTACAAAACTTGTGCACATCAAAAGAAATCACCAAAAGAATGAAAAGACAACCCACAACACAGGGAAAAAATTTAGCTGATAGTCCCTCAGACAAAGGGCTTAAGTAAAGAACTGAAAAAAAATCAGACCCCCAATTGAATGACCCAGTCAAAACACGGGCATCAGAGATACGTAAACACCTCTCAGATGGAGAAATACAGACAGCAAATATATATATGAAAAAAATGTTTAACATCATTGGTCATTCAAGAAATGTAAATTAATACAACATTGAAATTCTATCTATGCCCTAAAAGAATGGCTGTCATCAAGAAATCAACGAATAACAAATGCTTAAGGGGCTTGGCTGAAAAGGAACCCTTCTCCACTTTAGCTGTGAAAGTAGACTGGTACAATCATGGTGGAAATCCGTGTGATATTCATCAAGAACCCAGGATTAGAAGTCTCACTTGACCCAGCTATTTCCCTCCTGGTTGCTTTCCTAGAAGAATTAAGAACAGCATACCACAGACACACATATGCCATCATGTTTGTAGTAGCACAACTAGTCAGAGCTAAATCTCATAAACAACTCAAATGCCCATCAACCAAGGAATGGATTTTAAAAAGTGATAATTTTATAAAATAGAGTACTACTCAGCTATAAAGAATGATAACTTGAGACTTTTATAGGTAAATGGATGCAATTTGAGACTGTACTCATAAGTGAAATGAATCAATCTCACATGTGTAAACATAGTATTGCCTTCCTAGTGTAGGAAACTGAAGGACAAATAAGATTTAAAAAAATGTACAGTATAGGGGCCAGGGAGATGGCTCAGTGGAATAAGGGCTTTTCTGGCAAGCGTAAGGGTCTGAGTACAATCCCTGGTTCCGCAAAACATACACACACACACACACACACACAGAGAGAGAGAGAGAGAGAGAGAGAGAGAGAGAGAGTAGATATTTGGAAATGGAAAGAAATTGTTCAAAAGAAGAAAATCTTGGATGAGGGAAAGGAGAAAAGAAAAAGGAAAGGGAAAAGAAAATGTGAAGGAGATAGAGAGAGAGATTTTATATATATACATTTAGTCTCTTAAAGCAGCCCTCTAGTCCCTCAAATATTAAAATTATACAAAAAGCAGTTCCCATAGATATGACTTCTGTGATATATGTAAACACGATAGTTAAGATAGCTATACTACTAATTTCTATTAGTTCTTTGGAAAGAAACCTTGTATTCATATCATTTAATTAATTTTCATGCCTGTATCTTGAAATCTGAACAACTACTCTGATGATAACAAATAATATTATTGTCCTAATATCTTGTTTTGAAATTTGATTTTCTGCATTTGATCTCTGATACAAAAAATATAATTTTGCTCATGGGTAGGAAGAACCAAATATATATATATATATATATATATATATATATATATATATATATATATATATATATTGTCTTCAATAAAATGACGGTGCTCTAAGTGGGCTGTTTTTGCATGACTTGCCAGTTAGTGGCACACTACAAATTGGCCATACACAGTACATGCACAGAATGAGCAAATATTTTTCAATTATTTTTTCAGTGCTTTATTCATTCAGTGTGAATTCTAAAAGTAAATGTGAGGATGCAGAAAAAACAAACTTTATCCTTTCTGACTCTCACTGGCTTTATAAATTACACAGAAATATACAAATGAAGTTTTGAACACCTCTGCTAAATTATACACATTAAAATAAACAATGATCTTGGAAGAAAATTTTAAAACACTACAATAAGGCTAATAACAGCCCTAGCTGGGCCTGCGGGGCATGCTGAACACTTGCAGCTTATCCCGGCCTGCTTTACTTGCTCAAGCCTCAGGTAGACATAAGATATTCATTGTGAAAAGCTCTATGACTAATTCTTTCTAAGCAAGTCACAAATGCAAATTTCCTTTCCTAAATGGTACAGGGCCAGGGGATATGGTTTTCTACATCAAAAAGACTGTGGATGCCTGAGAACATTCTAAAATCTGGGCCATACAGTATTTTAAAACATGAAGAGCTAGTAAGCATTTGTATTAAACTGCATGGTACAATAAAATAAAAATTTTAAGAAGGGAGAGCATAAATAGATTTTGGCTAGTTTATTATTTTAGCCTATCAAAATAACCAGAAATCATATCTATGGAAGCTTCTTGCATAATTTTAATTTTTGCAGAAATGAGGGGTTTCATTAATACACTAAAATATATAGACTCCATCCTCATAAAAACGAAAGCATCCCTGGGAAGCGCAAAGGTCTGAGTTCAATCCCCAGTTCTAGAAAAAAAAAAAAAGGGCAGATAGGGCCGGCGAGATAACTCAGTGGATTAAGCGCCTGTCCAGGCAAGCACAGGGACCAGGGTTCGATCCCCAGTACCACATGTCATGCCAGCCCCGCCCCCAGGGTGCTGAGCCAGCCACTGAGAGCAGGTGTGGGGGCACACGCCTGCGATCGCAGCACTGGGGAGGCTGAAAACAGGAGGATCACTACGAGTCTGCGCTGCGTAGTGAGACCCTGAACAAATGCGTTTTTTTTATAATTTAGTATAGGATCTACAGGGTTTCACTACACAGAATGGACGGTAGTAATCTAGTGTATGGTGACAAGCGCTGGGATTACAGGCACAGGACACTGCAGCAGTCCCGGTCGCAGTCTCGGTGACCCCAGGGGTAGGGCCGGCACGGCAAACTGGGAATTGAACTCTGATCACTGCGCCTGCCTGAGCAGACCCTCCAAATACATTTAAAAAAGAAAATGTAAGCAGACATTTTTTTTTTTAAACATATAACTTCTTAACATATCCTAAGGGGCTTCCATATATATCGGGTTAAGAATTCAAGAAAGTTTTTTTAAACATCAGAAAGCAGTGATGCATCATAGCTACAATGAAAAAGGTGTGAGAGTATCAGATGCTGGCAATTATATAGAAAAACTCGCCAGGGTGAGAGCTCGGCAGCATAGGCGCCTGCCCCGCAAGCGCAAGGTCCTGAGTTTAATCCCTGGTGCTGAAAAAAGAAAAAAACCAGAAACCCTACTTTCAAGAAACTGGTAGTTTCTTAGGCAGTGAAACATACGTCCTTCACACTAAGACCCAATGGTTTCACTGCTGGATATTTGTAAGAAAGAATGAGAACATGTTGATACTAAGGTTTATGTGAGACTGTCCTTGGCCATTTTCTTAACAGTTAAAATGTAAAAGTGAGCCGGGCGTGGTGGCGCAGGCCTGTAATCCCAGCACTAGGGCTGAGGCAGGAGGATTGCTGTGAGTTCGAGACCAGCCTGAGCTACAAAGTGAGCTTAAGGCCAGCCTGAACTGCATAGTGAGACCCTGTCTCAAAAAGACAAAAAAATAAAAAAATAAAATAAAATGTAAAAGTGAGCCAAATGATCATCATTGTATGAATAAATTATGATTTAGTCACATACTATAATTCTATGGAGAAAACATTTTATAAGAGCTACTTATTTGCACAGCAATATGGTTGAATTCCAAAAACATTACACTAAATGAAAGAAGACAAACACAAGAAAATATGAGTTCTAGAACAGAACAAATTGGGCTGGCCAGACAGCTCTGTGAACTAAAGCACCTACTCAGGCAGACGCCGGAACCGGGGTTCCATCCCCAGTGCGCTGTGGCCGCCCTGCCCCTGGGGCGCGCTGAGACAGCAAACGAGGCTGGGCGTGGTGGCATCCGCCTATAATCCCAGCACTTGGAGGCTGAAAACAGGAGAATCACTGGTCTGATCTAAGTAGTGAGACCCTGTACTAAATACAAAAAAGAAAAAAAGGACAAACTAATACACATCAGCAGCGAAAGGTGTGATGGATGGAGTCAAAGTGCACATGGGATCCTCCTGACCCGGTGGAAAATTCTACGCCGTGATAGACAAGGCGTGTCCTATGGGATACACAGCGGTCTGCATTTGTCAAAATGGACCAGACTGTGTACTTGAAACTTGTATATTCCACTTTAGAAAATAATTTTTAAATAAAAACATACTTTAGAAAACAGACAGGGACCAGGGAGATAGCTCAGTAAAATAAGCACTTGCCTGGCAAGCGCAAGGGCCTGAGTTCAATCCCCAGGTCCGAAAAAAAAGAAGAAAGAAAGGAAGGAAGGAAGGAAGGAAGGAAGGAAGGAAGGAAGGAAGGAAGGAAGGAAGGAAGGAAGGAAGGAAGGAAGAAAACAGACTAATTGGGCAATGGCGAGTATCTGTGTAGGTAAGAAAATCCTGGGTTTTTTACAACATGTTTAGGCAAGCACTAGTAAGCACTGAAAGATGGAAAGGGTTGTGTTCAAATCACAGACTTCATTATGTAGCTGTAGACTCGCAGAAAGGGTGTGGAAACACGACTGCACTTTTGTAAACTCAATTTGCCTACATCGCTCATTTTATTGTCATGGCAACACTGAGAGGCAGCACGGTAACTGCTCATCGGGAAGATTAGGAAGGGGGAGTGGAGACGTTCGGGACTCTGATCACGGCCAACACGCGCCAGTATGGTTCCACTGAAGCCAGATGTTCATCTTCTAAGGAGAGGCGCCTCCCGGGCTGGTGGGAGCGCCGCAGCTGAGCGCTGCTCGGGCGCCGGGCGCCAGGCACCAGGCACCAGGCCGGCCCTCCCCGGGCTCTGGGCCGGCTAGGGAGGCGCCGTGGTGGCTCAGACCTGCGCTCCCGGCTCCTCGTGCACGACGCAGGCTCGCTGGGGGCTCCCGCGCTTTGGGAGCAGGCCAGCTCCGCGGAGCTTTGCAGAGCGCCCTCCTGTGACTCCGAGGGCCACACGACTTAGGAACCTCATCGCGTGCCACAGGTCTACCGCCTGGTGCCACTGTGTGGGGAGCTAAGATTTCAGCATGAACCTGGGGGACCACAGACATTCCTACCACAGCACACTAACTCTTTTTTACTATAAACAGAGAGAAACTATTAGTACAATTACCTCACCATATGTATGTGTGTGTGTGTGCGTGTGTGTGTATGTGTATTCCCTTCCCTTCCCCATCCCAGATGTTCTTTCCTTTTGAGCAATTTCTTTTCCTTTCACAATAAATTTTACCACTCTTTTTTTTTTTTGAGAAGGAAAAATTATACTAGTTAGAAGGAAGTATAAGAGATTCCTGAAGTTATATATTATTTAGTAAATTAGAAATCCAATGTGTGTATAGATGTTGTATCTATACACACTGTTGAAAGTCTAGCACTCCTTGTATTTAGAACTCAAGAATAACTTGTTCAGTGAAAAATCATACCAGTCAATGCTAACAGCTACAAAGTTTTCTGTTCCTCAGTGCCGAGCTTTATGTATTAATAATTTAAAGGATCCAGGCAGGTGGAAACTGCGATGGTCATCTGCATATGTCTACTTGGCTGGCCACAGACACCCCACACTGAGTCAAGCGTCGCTCTGGACTCCCTGTGAGTGTGCTTCGGGATGAGGCCAGCATGAGGGGGCTGGATGGCGCGTGTTTGCGGAGCCTCGCCAGGAGGGCTGCCTGGCTGCCTTGAGCTTGGACGTGAGCTCCTTCCTGACCTGAAACTCTGAAGCATCAGCTCTTTCTAGGTCTCAGGCCTGCTGGCTTGTGGACTGGAGCTGCAGCATCAGTCTCCTGCCTATGGAGAACACGATTACAAAGGGCAGGCAAAGCAGAGAGAGATCCAGGACGTAAAGTGTGACAGCCTGGTCATTTCTGTAATGGGCAAGTGATGCAGCCTCTGAAGAGACTTGTGGGTCACCGAGTGGAGAAGGAAGGCTTTACGTTGTGCATCATCTCCATTTTGTACCTAAATTATTATGTGACTTACAGCGCTCCAGAAAAGTCTCCCTCAATAATTTATAGATTATAAGTTAGCTTTCCAAAAGCAATTCCGAGGCAAGATCATTCCTTCTGAACTTTGTCCACAGGGGCAGACTCTTCTAAAATCTCCTTATTATCAGGAAGTCAGCTGGTCACATGCTTGTAAGGAAAATATAAGAAGCCAGTTGTTTCTTTTAATCCAAGTATTGTCCTGTCCTAGAGAAATGAGTCACAACTCCACTGATGAATTCTGCCTCCCTAGGATTGAACCCAAGCGGTCAACTGTGACCACATCTCAGTTTCCTGAATGCCCAGTCACTGGTTCTCTGTATGAGGAGACTAGAGCACACCCAGAGCAGAGCTGTCCAAGGGTCGGGACAATGCACATGGTGCTGAGGGTGACTGAGGGAGCAGAGGAGGGGGCTACCTCCACGTGGACAAAATCAGCCATTTATTAAAGGTGTACTAGCAAAAACTTAGGAAGGCAGAAAACCTTCATTTTATGGCTGTGGAGCTGAGGCTCAGGGAAGTTTAGGAACTTGCCCAAGACCTCATAGTGAGTAAGAGGCAAAACTCCGATCTGAGGCCCAATCTCAACTCCAAACTGCCGTCATCTCTCTCTCCTCCGAGGCTAGAGCTGGGCAACACACACCTCCATTTGTTTTCCCTGCTGCTGGACTCAGCCAAGCAGGGGCCCTACAGGAAGACTGGAGGGCAGATGGCAGGAGAAAGAAATTGCGCTGCCCTCGATTCGCTTCCTCTTGCTGTGAGTCCCCCTGGTCATGCCTCTTCTCTCCAGTGTTAGGAATCCCATTTGTAGTTTTTCCAGTGTTCTTGAGAAACGAGTCTCATGTCCTCCCAGAGGCCACAGATGCAGACCAATTGGACCTGTTCTTCAGAGGTCCAGGTCCCGGCCCCCAGGACGAGACTGAGCTGGAGAGTTGCAGGAATTTAACCTTTCCAACCCCACCCCGAGCTCTAAGCGTAGCAGCTCCTCAGCAATTGCTACCTGATACCTCAGGGTTCTCTCTTTGATTTCTCAGTTGTGCACTTACAACTTTTTTGTATTAAATTCCCTCCATTCAAAATAACTCATGGTTTAGATCTAGAATGTTCTCCAAAAGGCTCAGAGGTTCAAAGGTGGGGTTTTGGAGAAGACTAGATCATGGGAAGGATGTACTATCAGTACAGCCACTAGCTCGTCCAGTAGCTGAGTGTGCTGTCAGGAGGTAGGGCCAGGTCGAAGGCCAGTCACTGGACGTGTGACCCAGAAGGCTTTCTCCTCCTCCAGCTCCTCCCTTCTGTTTCTTCTTCCCAGATGCCATAATACGAGTGCTTTTCCTCTGCCACACCCTTCCACCCCAAACTTCCTGCCAGCTCACTATGGACTAAATCCTCCAAAAATTATGAGACCACATACACCTCTGCTCTTCCAAAATGTGTGCACTGGGTATTATTAGGTCTCAGTGATGGGGAAAGTGACTAAGACAAGGATTTGCTGTAAATTACAGTACACAACTTTTTATGTTTAGTTGATTTCACTCAGCATAGTGATTTTAAGACTCATTGACATTGTTGCTATTATCAGTAGTTCAATTTTTTGCTGAGTAATAATCAATCCATTGCAGGGATGCACTGTAGCTTATCTGTCCACTAACTTGCTGTTTTATGTTTCCCTGATTTACAGTTTGAAGCCATTATAAATAAAGCTGCTATAAATATCTCTGTATAAATTTTTGAGTGTAAAATACCTTAGAGTGAAGCTATATTTGAGACAGAAAGGGAAGGGGGAAGAGAGGAGAGAGAGAGAGAGAGAGAGAGAGAGAGAGAGAGAGAGAGAGAGAGAGAGAGAGAGAGATTATGTGTGCTGCTAGGGGTTGAACCCAGGACCATGCCCCAAGATCTTTTTATTTTTCTATTTATTTCTATTTCTATCTATTCTATTTTCAAACGGTCTTGCTAAGTCATTAGGTTCCAGGCTGGGCTTAAACTTGCAACACTCCTACCTCTTTCTCCCAGAGTGCTTGGATTACAGGAATGTGCCCACTATGCCCAGTATAAGATATGTTATATTTTAAGTACAATATATATAAAGTATGTTGTTTGTCTATTTCTTGATTATAATGTTAGAAAATGTACATACTGTCCTCTATATAAAGAGCAACGTGACCCAGCATAAAAAATGCCTGGTCTGTTGTTTTGTTTTTGTTTCTGGGTAGGAATCTCACTATGTCACCTAAGTTTCGCTCAAACCCAAGATCCTCCTGCTTCACTCTTCCACGCCTCTGAGATTACAGGTGTGCACTTCCACACCCAGCTAGTCTGTGTAAAGAGCAAACAGGCAGATAAAAGTTGCCTTTTGAAGTCAGAAGAAAGTGTCAAAAAAAAAAAAAAATAACTTGGTGCCACATAAGTTTTTCGTCTGCACAGTGCAAAACCATCTTTTTCTACTTGACAGCATCTGCCCACAGATATGGCAGAGCCGGCGCTCCTGGTGCAGGTCCTCTTTGGTCTTGCGCTGATTTACAGCAGTTGTTCATCAAGAGGTTTTCATGCAAAATAAATACACAATAGAAAACACAGACCTCAACCAACCCAGCACCTAGTGCCTCCAAATCTATGCTCATTTCTGTTCACTATACTCCAAGTTAAAAAAAATGAGCAAGGGTTGTTGCCCTTGCTCTCTGACAGCCATAATTTATGTCCAAGGAGCACATAGATTAAAAATAATTCTAAATAATTATGTACAACATTGGAAGAAAAATAAACAAGATGAAAATGACCAAGCTTTAATGTGTGGAAGAAACACAAAAAGAGGAAAATGAATTATGAAGTCAGCAGGTAGGAGTTAATGGAGTTTGGCTGAGGGTAGATGTACCCATATGTACTATTTTATTTCCTACCAAAGAATTTATTAGTTTTTTTCAGCCACAGCCATTTGGATGATCTTTGGTATACATTTTGCTGCTGTATGACTCATTTTCCTCATATATTCAATAAAAATAGTAGACCTTGTTTCTTATATAATCCATGGATGACAGAAAACACTGAGACATGCTTCATTTACATCAGTGTATTTAAAGGTTCTTGCATTACATTATCAATCAGAAATATATATATATATATATGTTATAAAAGATGGCACAGTAGCAAACTTGTCTCTGCAGTCTAAACTTAAAACAGGCAAAAATAAAAATCTTATGACAAGGTAGAGTTACACAGAATTGTGAATGAAGCTTACAGGTTTTTAAAACATTTTGGGCAGAACTGAATATACCAGGAGTGGGATGTTGAGAAATGAATCAGTAAAGTGTTTCTAGCAAGCAAATAAGGGCTTCCTCATTTTTCTGAAGATTAAGTTTTAGAAAAATTAGGTCAGCATTAATTAACACTATTGCTGCCTGTAACATCTAACCATTTATTTTTCCAAGTATTAATAGTAGAGATTTCCTTGGTCCATTTCCAAGTAAAAGACATGGAAGAAATTCTTCCATCTAATTCAACCCATGAGAAGAGGTATAGGAAATGTTTGGCAAGCAAGTAAATAAAGGAATCAACCAGTACTTAAAAGTAGATATCAGTGTATGGAAAATCATTCTGCTGTTTTTGAAGGAATGCATTGTAACCACCACTATATTTGCCAAGTGTTTCTGTTATAAAATTTAAAGTATAATATTGTAGAAATTCTGTGTAAGGCAGTCATCTGATGGACAAGACATCAAACTGAACTTGGGGGTATTAGTGAGCTCAGAATCTGTTGGTTCCAGTCATAAGCTTGAGCACTACATGGATTCCTAACAACAGCAGCAATTTACCATGAAGTACATTAAGTAGCTTTAACTAAAATAAAGTGGGAAGTCTGGGCTCAGGCAACTGAGAAACATCAGGATGCTGACAAAAACTTTGGAAAAAGAGGTCACTGGTAAGGGTCCCGCAACACACAACCCACTGGTCAATAAACCAAGCCAGACCTTTCAGCCTGCTTGTTGAGTATGGTTCCGAGAGGCTGAGAGGATGGAAAAGGGAGCTACATGTGAAGACAGGGTTATCTCCACCTACCGTTGTAAGAAGAACGAGATGCCATACCTTCAGGTTGAGGTGCAAGGCAGCTATGTAAGGAGAGGCCTAAAAACTTCTTCCAACAGGACTCACACAGATTAGTAAAGTTTCTGGAAGCAAACTAAGCATAGGCTGAGGCCCAAGGATCTAAACTGAAGGTGGACTACTACTTCAAATTGGGAAGGGAATTGAAATGTCCTTCCAAAGGCTAGGTGTGGAGCAAGCGTGATAGTTGCCCAGAGTGGAAGGAGGCACTTGACAGATCCTCCAACATCCAGTATCCTTATAGTCTCTTCAGAGGCTGCAAAGGAACTTCAAAATTCAGTGTTTGAACTAAAACCCATTATGAGTTCATAATGGGTCCCTGAAAAGCAGGGCGTTCATCTTCCATTACTCCTCAGTCAGTATGTCTACATGCATGTAGTCTCCTAGCCAGGATACTAAATTTCATCCATTTTCCTACTTTCTCTACCTTCCCTAGCTAATTTTTCTTAAGTCAATAATTTTTCTCCATATCTACTCTGATGATGCTTCAGGTCAACCTTTTGGCTTGTGAGGACTCAGGAGAAGCCTCCTAACTAGTATCTCCAGCCTTATCATCAGTTTTCTATCTTGCAGCCAGAGTGGGTATGTTTCCAAAACACAGATCTACCCATGACGTACCTCTGGAAAAGACCTCCCATTTCCTCCAAGATAAAGAGCAAACTCCATACCCTGGCTTGCAAAACCCAGAATGCCTGGCTCCTGAGTTTCCCTCCAGCCTCTTGTAGTTCCACACTGCACTGTTCTGGCTGTTGTGTTCTTCTTTTTAAGTCCTTTGCAACTCAACTAATTTCTACATTGCTGAAAGGAATATTTAGGAATTCTGCCTCATCCTTTTAGACTTCAACTTAGGCAGCTTCTCTCCAGAAAACCTTTCTGGGCACTAGGAATCTCTCTTTGGTGGCTTTTCCCAGTGTCTCAATTTTATGATGATAGTCATAATTTGTTTTTATTCTTGCTGGTGTCTTAGTTGATTTTCTCACTGCTGGGCACATTAGTAGCAAAAGAGCTCATGGCAGGGTAAGCAGGAGGCAGTGAGCCTTCCTTCTTCTTTCTCTTTTTATTTCACCCATGCTACAGCCCTATTGCCTGGTGGTGCCCACACACAGGGTGGGTGTTCCCTCTTTAGTCATCCATCATCCACACTCAGAACTCTGCTAACCAATCAGTGGACGAATCCAGGGTCACATCTATGGTCCAGTCACTCCCAGGATGATCCATATCCCTCCAAAGCTTCATGCACTCACAGGGAGATCGAGACATAAGCCACAGAAACGGATGCTCATCCTATGCTTTTGCCATGCCATACGCACAAGGGAGAGCCTCTCTCTGTCACTATTGGACCCCAGCCCTTAGAAGTAAAGAACATGGCAAGCACTGCTGAAATCCAAACAAATGAACTGCATCAAGCTGGGAGCCCAGAAGAAAACTAGAGAGCTCCATCTTCCTATATCTGCTCTCTCTTTGTTAAGACTAGAAAATAATTAGAAACATGGCTTATGTTGACACAAATTGTTTCCCTAACCCAGGAACTGCTTAAAATCTGGCTACTGCAGGATGAGGTCCCCAGTTTCAATTCAACCCAGAGACAAGGTTTTGCATACTGTATATCTAGCATCTTAGCTCTCACTGAAGAAATGATTCTTTTCTTTCATATAGTATAAGTACAATTTTAATGGCAGATCATTTCTGAGATATGTAGAGTATAAGTATTTTGAAACCTAGGACATGAAGAGAAATTCTTAGGATGGCTTTTTATCCTTCTGGGCTAAAGATGAATAAGAAATTAATCTAGAAGAATCATTGTTAGAAAAAAAGAATTCTATCATATCAATTATTGTTATACTCTCTTTAAAATAAATGGGTTTTTTTTGTTTTTTTTTTCTCTTTTTTTGTGGAACTGGGAATTGAACTCGGGCCCTTGTGCTTGCTAGGGAAGCACTTATCCCACTGAGCCATCTCGCCAGCCCATTAAAATAAATGTTTGTAAAAGAAAAAAGGTAATAGAAGAAAATGAGTGACAAGAAAAAAAAAGTCATAGGATTGTCCCACTACAATGTTGTGTATGGTTTGATTTCTAAATTTCCATGTTAATTGTTTTTTTCACATTCTATAGGGACTTAAGTTTTACAATATCAATGGTTATTGGAAAATAGCAGTTCTATTTTGTGTCTAAGGCATTTCATATTCAGACAGATAGTGATGTTAACCTTAACTGCCTATGTTATAGGATAATAATATCATTAAGCTTCTCTTCTGGATGCTTAACAACTAAAGTTTGCAAGCCAAAAATTAGAGAAATAGATGGGCTACAAGGATAGCCAATATTTTGGCCCTAGCCTTTCAAGGTCAGTGAGAACTCAGGACATAGGAGAATCTGTACCGTAACTCAGTTGTGCCCCAAATTTTCTGTTCAAGGAGATTATAGGACCACAGAGGAAAGTGATCATCGATGTATAGTGTGCCCAAGAAGAGTCACCTAGAGAGAAAAACATCTCTCAGGCTTTCATAGACAGCAAACAAGTCTAGCAATGGCCATGACTCATACAGGCGCCTAACACTGACACACAGTGCTGTACAAGGTTCCAGGTAAATTCTGAGGGACTTGACTGACCTTGTCAGATAGCAGAAGTTACATTTTTGGTTATATGGGTTTTGCTTTAACTTGGTCTTAACCGTCCAGTAGAAAAGCGTAACCATGAGGTATAAAAAGTAACACCATATTAATATGCTGAGCTGTAAAAGGCTCACATCAGCAACTTCTGACAATTTCCGGTTGTGTTGATAACTCACCACTATTATGGACCATTGGACTATGTTGGGTTATTTTGCTGAATTCAAGTACCTACAATCTTTGGACTGATTTCAAGTATAAAAGGGTCTTTTAAAAACTTGTCCAAATGCACCTTCTCTAACTGCAGTGGAGCATCTATCTCTGACAAAATAAAACAAAAAAGGGGGCTCTGTTGGGAGCCACAAAGCTAGGAAGGCATCAAGTATGCATAGGTGGGACTAGGCCCAGGGCCTAAAGCAAAAAAGCTACCCTGAGATAAATATCCTGTCTGCTTAAGGTCAGCTATTAGTTGCTAAGCAACCTAATGTCACAAGTTACCAACTCTGCAAAGGTGTAAATGAAGGAACATTTTGAGAAAATAAAAAGAAGAAAAAATATATATATATGTATACACAAGATAGGATAAATACACAGCTATTTTCTCTTAGTTCATTGAGAAGAAAGGTTTGTACTAATATTGATTTTTTGGATTTTTTGTGGGGAGGTTATTTTGTTGTTGTTGTTTTTGTTTTTTGCAGTACCAGGGATTGAAGTCAGGATCCTGTGCTTGCCAGGCAAATGCTTGTTCTACTGAGCAATCTCCCGGGCCCAATACTAATATTGGCTAGATAAGATATCATGTCTGCATCTTGTCCTCTGAATAACTACTATGAAGACAACAATATGCAATGCATTAATTATTGTAACTGTCCTACTAACCTGTTTTGAAACTATTTCATTGCTATTTTATCTTTTTTCTCATTAAAATAAATAAAAAAAGAATTATAAAATAAGATGTAATGTCTATGCCTATCTTGTGCTACTGTAAAAACTATGTCTATAGCACATAATGTTTACATTCTTTTTTTTGCAGGACCGGGGATTGAACTCAGGCCCTTGTGCTTGCCAGGGAAGCACTTATTCCACTGAGCCATCTCCCCAGCCCCAATGTTTACATTCTTGTGGGGAATTGATATGTGTACATAGTACATGTTAGCTCTGTTTTTATCCCTTCTTTTCCCTCTCCCGCCCCTCCATCCATGTCTAAATTCCCTCCCCTCACTTCGGTACAGATTTGCAATACATAATGACTACATTCCTTATGTGGAGTAGATACACATGTGTAACACATCCCAATTCCTTCTCATTTCCTTTTCCTTTCCCCCTCACCCCACTCCATCTGTCGATCCCTTTCCGATTTCAGAAAGACCTATTTCCGTATTTCCTATTATCTATCTTTTATTTTTCTCTATATTTATACTTTGAGTTTCTTCTGTAGGAGAAATATGATATTTAGGCTTATGTGTCCAATTTATTTCACTTAATATTATGGTCTCAAGGTGCAGCCTTTGTCTTACAAATCACTTTACTTTTCTTTACAGCACAGTACTATTCTATTCAATGTAACCACATTTTCTGTAGCCATCAATGAATGGACTTACAGGCTGCTTTGAAGTTTTGGTTATTATAAATTGTGCTGCTGCAAGCATGGTATGCATATATCTCTATATTATGATGTTTTTAATTCTCTCAGAAAGATATGCAGAAGTGGAATACCTAGGTCAAATGGATTTTCTAGTTCCAGGTTTTTGAGGAATCTCCATTCTTATTTCTGAAGTGATTGTGCTAGTTCACATTCTCATTGAACAGTTCAAGACCCTTAAAATATAGAATAAATGAAGAATCATACATTTATACTGCTTGAGTACCTTTATTGATCCTTCATACTAAAACCCTCTACTTCTACCAAGGTTCTCAAATGCAATATATAAATTTCAAATAATCTACAATAAATATTGATAATATGCAGTCATACTGCTTTGTTTTAAAAATCAATGTTTGTTCTGATGCAGTCTGCTGACTTTTTTAGAAATGCCAAAGCTCAGGCTCTAAGGTACCAATAACTATTTAAAAATAGTCTTTCATCAGAAAACACACACTCATCCTCACAACTTAAATGTGTCATGATAACACTGAGAACGCATCTGTTCCTTGCTTACCATGTGCCAGCCCCAGAGCTGAACGCTTACGCTGGAGCAATACTATCCCCACTACTAATTACAGCTACCTTGTTAAGCAGATTCTGGTTGTGTCCCCTTTTATCATCCTTTTTGTAATTCCAATAAAATACTAAGATTTAAAAGTGTCATATAAATTCTTCACAGCTATTACCTATTAAGGCTAGTGACAACGCTGGACCTATCAAGGCTAACACTCAGTGTTTTAATCTGAAATATAATGATTAAAACATGAACAAATTAAATTCCTGACTGTTGATCAATTTTAGCAGAGTTGCCAAGGGCTTTGCCTTACCAAACTGTACCAAGGATTCAGAGAAGGAAACAACAACGGAACAAAGAAGATGCTGATTAACCCATCATCCTTTACATCCCACATGAATAGTTCCATTTATCTCATTCATATAATTCAAGATCTCAAAAAGATCCTATAGAAATATCGATAGTTTTCTATGAATAAATTTTGACTTGAACTCTGTTCTGGAAACGTTTGAATTGGTTCCAGGGGAGTGAAATTTCGTGGTTAGTGCATTTGGAGTAGTGCAAATCTACAGTTCAACAAGAAGAGGTGTAATCACGAAAACCTTGGGTGACAATTGCCACTCTGGATGACCACTGATAGCCCCTTTGTGTTTCTTTTTTCCATTGGAGTTTTAGTTAAACTCTCAGGCTCATATAAGATACTTCTGCCTTTTCTAACTTCACAAGATGATCCACTGGGCGGTAGAACTTGCACTATTGTGGGGGACCATCTTTATCCTCATAGAAAGTGTGTGTCCCGACTCCCCTGCATAGTTCTGTACCAGCAAGTCCTTTGCCACTGTCCTTGGTGCAGGCATCAGCATACTTTCCTGTCAGCATTGTGAAGCGTTGATACCGCAGGTAATTCTGAGATTGGTTCTCCTGAGGTTGTGCATGGGTCGAGTCGCTTGCTATCAAAGCTAGACAGGCAGCACTTGGGAACATTAGAATGCGGTCTGAGTTTCCTCCATCATCAGTTAAGCAATCATATTTCTGATTTTACAATTCTCTTTTAGAAGTGCTTAATAATCCCTTGAGTTCTTTTAAATATTTTCCTCTTGGCCTAGAAATAAGAAGCTATGATAGGTTCCCTGCTGACCTAAATCTCCAAAAAAGAACTATTTGGTAAATTTAAGTTACTTAACAACATCTGTATTACATTTTCATTAAGAAAAATTGAACAAAAAGAAAACACCAAGTCTTACCTCACCTACTGCTTCTGTTAATGGAACATATACTCCCACTGGTTAGATAATCTCTGAACTGGCTTTCCATTACTGGGCTCATGTATTGTGCATCCAACATTCTCCCTTTCTACCTGCAAAGGTACTCTGAGGTACTCTTCCTCCGCACTGAGCTTACTCACAGCTCAAATGAGTAGAAACTCTCTGATAACTCACATCATTTGCAAAGTCATTGGTCCAAGTTTTAAAAACAGTAGACACATGATCTAATAAAATGGAAAAAATAGCTGCCAGTACTAGTACTGTAGTTTATTTGATGAGAATCTAATTAGAACACTCTAATGTTCTATAGGAAAGTACAATAAAAATAAAAATATTGCAACTTTGCTAGTCTGGGTGCATTGAGTTAAATCTAATGTCTATACTATAAATATCTTTCATTCAATATCTTACTTACTGATTAATTTTCAGAAAGAGTCTCAGAAAGACTACCTAGTCCTCTGCTATGTCTATTATACAGACTCCTGTGTGGATGAAACATGCTGCCACTAAATTAGTAGCCTTTTTTGGGTTCATTCTTATTGATAGCTATTAGAACTATATGCTGCCCTAACAGCAGCCCATCTAACATAAAATAAATCTAGATAATAACAAGATGTCCATGCAGCTTGCAAGAAAGTAGTCATTCACAAAGGTCAGTGGAAGGGTTCCATTCCTCATGCCCTGCAGTAGTTAACAGGAGTGTAGACAGCATGTTAATCACTGTAAACGCTAGAATGCTGCTTCTTTCATTCATCATTTCAGCTATTTAATTTGCATGACAAAGTACTGGCTGAATTGTAGCAGGGAGCTTCTCTTCTAGTTTAAAAACTATGTATCTCTGATAGTTGTGAGCAATGCTTTTTTATGACTCTGTTTACTTTGATCTAAAATGAAATGACAATTCATTCTGCACAAGCCAGCTGAAGTGTATTTGCAGCAAACGGTTTCTTCCTTTGGAGTAAAGAAACTGGGGATGTGTTTATATATTTGTACTTATACTGTTTTCCTCTTTAAGTAGCAAGTTCAAAGTACTTCAAAAAGTTTTTCTGACTTCTGCTAGAAAGACTTGTAAAGCTGACGATAAACAAACCACAAGCAAACTCTCTGAAAGTTATTTTTAATCCTTTTGAAAACAGTATTTTTATGTCAGGGTTTGGTGACTTCCTTCTCATTAGATTAGAAAAGCAATTCATTGCTTTAGAACAGAAACCATGTTAGCTCTTGGAATGATGAATTTTACAGTTAAAAAACTACAAATTCTGATGTGGCTTATTTCTAACTTTGAGTTAGCTGTACTTTGAATTTACATGTGCAGTTCAGATTTGTACTGCTCCTCCTCAGCCTCCCTGGTGTTGGGATTACTGGCATGCACCACCACACCCAGTTCAGAGGCTGGAATGTCATGTGGTACCAGGGATCGAACCCAGGACCTTTGGCTTACTGGCACTTCCATTGCCAAGCTATCTACCCAGCCTGTAGGAGTCAGTTTTTGAGATAATATTGAAACTCTTTGGGCCTTGGTTATCAAAACTATAAACGAAGACAAGATAGTCTTCAGATCTTACAAATCTACAATGAATCTGTTATCATGATCTAAAGGAAATAACTTGATATAAGATGGCTTAGATTCATAACAAATACTTGTGAGTTCCAGTTTAACTATCACAGGGAATAGTTGCTTAGCATAAGGTTTCAGGAAGCATATTTCCCTCTGGTGTTCTGTAACAGTGTCTTTTGAATGCATCTTCTTCATTAACACGTACCATCTTTCTTCCTTAATTTTTCCAGGGTATTATATATACTGGTAATTGAATGTGTTTTTAATGATATATCTTTTCTCTTTGAGATTGTTTTCTTAAATGTAATGAATTTACTTTTACCATAAAAGTGAAATGATACATGTTTTCCCACTGCATTTTTATTTTCTATGATATATAAAAGGAAATAAAATGGGTTTGTACCTTCTATACCATAGGTACACTAAAATAGCTTATACATATAGTACCTTGCATTTAATTATACTATGATCCAGGGCTCTCATAAATTTTTAATGTTTATCCATATTTTATACATAAGGAGACAGACGGGATATGCATAGAACCAGCTCATAAACACACAGTAATTGCTCAACAGGTCAAAGATGAAAATCCTTATTCTACCCTCCTAGTGAATGACTTTATGTTCAGCTTACTGCTTCTACCATCACCCAACAGAGAAATTTTCCTAGTATATGTTTCTCAATATTTTTAAAGCACTAACAAAATTTTGACTTGGGACCACTCCAAATCCACCCAACCCTAGACCCTGCGAGTGCATGGGAGAGCTTCTGTGCTGTTTTGCACTGCTGGACCAAGCCCAGGCCAGCCACACAAGAGAGATCTTTTCCTGCACTCTCCCGACCTCCACCACGCCTCCAGAGCCAGCCCAAGCCCGCCCTATAAGTGAGAACATCCACCGTGCTCTTGGGAGCCCTCCAGATCCATGTAAACTCAGGCCCAGTGAGTGTGTGGGAGAGCATCTGTGCTCTCCTGCTCCCTCCAAATGCCTCCAGACCCAACTCTGCAGCTGAAGTACCTGCAGTGAGACTAGGGTCAAAACCTCACAGCTAATCCAGGAGCAGAACATCTTGAGATGTTTATGAGAGACCTGGATCATAGTATAATTAAAGAGGGGCACAAGAGGTTCACCTCCAAGGGCAGCAGCAGGAAAGAGCTGTGCACAGTAGCCAGACCCAAGCCAGGCACAGCTGGATGAGCTAGAGCCTGGTATATTGGCACCTGAATTTTAGTAGATGCTAAGGTTACAATTGCACCAAAACTCTACAACAAAGGTCAGTACATAGTGCTATAGAAGATGACAAAGAGAAGGAGCAAAATGCAATCTCAGGTCCTGAGCTCACCCAGAACAAGTGCAGAGGACACTAGCACAGCTGAAATGTCTGAATTAATAACATCTGAAATAAAGAAACAACAACAGAAAGGTACAGAGGAGTTAAGATCAGAATTAATCTCTGAAATGAAAAAAGAAATGTCTGAATTAAGAGCGTCTGAAATAAAGAATCAAATGCAGAAACATATATAGGAAATCAGATCAGAAATAAACTCTGAAGTAAAAGAATTAACTGCTTCTCAAGAAGACACTGATTAAAAAAATAGAGATTAGAAGAGTGAAAGATTCCTTTAATGAGCAATACAAGAAAAAAATATATCTCATGAAGCAGAGTCAAAGAGATATAGAGGAACTTAAAATTTCAATCACAAGCTTGCAAAACCTTTTGAATGGAAGTGAAGATAGAGATTAAGATCTCGAAGACACTGTTGCAGCTAGTGAAAAGGTAACAAAAGATCTCTTAAAAATAACTAGGATACAGGAAAAAGTAATTCATCACCTGCAAGACAATGCAAACGTGAATAATGTGAGGCTGATAGGCATCAATGAGAAAGAAGGAGTCAATACAAATGATATAAAAAGCATATGGGCAGAAATAATGACAGAAAACTTCCCAAATATGAGGAAACAATCTGACATTCAGGTAACGGAAGCATACAGAATACCAAATGACATCAACCCAATTAAAAACACACCGAGGCATATAGTCAAGATCCCAGAAATACAGCACAAGAATAATATACTGAAAGCTGCTAGAGAAAATAAACAGAACACGTTCAAAGGAAAACCCATTAGAATTACAGCCAACTTCTCTGCATAACCATGAAGGCAACAAGAGCATGGAGCACAGTACTTCAAATCCTCTATGAAAACAAATTCCAGCCCAGACTACTATACCCTGCGAAACTCTCTTTCAAGTTTAATAGAGAAGTGAAATACTTCCATGAAAAAAAACAACTAAAGAATTTCATGATGACAAAGCCAACCCTTCACAGACTACTGAATGATGTTATAGAGAGGAACCAAAATGATAAGAACTCCACCAATGAGAACAGAAGGAACCCACTAAATAGGGCAAACAATTACACACAGGAGAAAAAGGAGTAAGCAACAGCAGATAAATGGCATGTCAATCATAAGTCAACACATCTCAATTATAGCCATCAACATAAACGGACTCAATTCACAAATGGAGAAATAGACTGGCACAGTGGATTAGGAAACAAAATCCAACAATATGATGTATACAAGAAACATACTTAACTCAAAAAGACATTCACAGGCTCAAAGTCAAAGGATGGAAAATAATACTACATGCCTCAACACCTCAGAAAAAAGCAGGAGTAGCAATTCTGTTCTCAGACACTCTCAACTTCAAAACAAGGATGATCAAACAAAATAAAGAGGGTCACTATATACTGGTCAGGGAAAAAATTCAAGAGGAAGAGGTAACACTCATAAATATCTATGCACCAAACACAGGAGCACCCAGCTATAGAAGACAAATCTTCATGGACATGAAAAGTCTAATATCCAAGACCACAATCTTAGCAGGAGACCTTAACACCCCCTTATCCCAAAAAGATAAGTCAAAAAGACAAAAAATTAGCAAGGAAGTAGCAGAAATGAACTGAACCAGAGCTTGGAACAAATACACAGTGTATTTTTTTCAGCTGCACAAGGGTCATTTTCTAAATTAGATCACATACTAGTCCAGAGGTCATGCTTAACTATATGCAAGAAAACAGAAATTATGCCATGCATATTATCTGACCACAGTGCAATGAAACTGGAAATAAACAACAAAACCCCCCAGACAAACCCCCTAAATACATGGAAATTAAACAACACCCTACTGAGCAATCAATCGGTCACAGATGAAATTAAACAAGAAATTCAAAAATATCCGTAATTCAATGAACATTCAAATACAACTTATCAGATTTAAGGGATGCGATGAAAGCAGTTCTCAGAGGGAAACTTATTTCCCACACAACAGTAAAACAGAACGGGAACAAATAAATGCCTTCATGCTGCACCTCCAACGTCCAGAAAGGAAGAGCAAACCAAACCCAGCCCAAAGATGGGAAGAAAACATAAAAATTAGAGGAGAAATTAATTCAATTGAGACAAAGAAAACAGTTCCAAGAATTAATGAATTAAAAAGCTGGTTCTTTGAAAGATTAAATAAAATTAATAAGCCCCAGCTAAACTCATCAAAAAAGGAAATAAAATATTCAAATATAAGCAATAAGGAATGAAAAGGCTGCAACTACCACAAACCAAGTGGAAATTCGTAAGATTGTCAATAGCTACTGTAAGAATCTTTACTCTCAAAATAGAAGACACAAAAGAAATGGACAGATTCCTAGAAAGGTACAAATTACCAAAACTGAATCAAGAAGATATAACAGCTCTCAATTAGCCAGTAATGGCCAACAAAATACGGATTGTAATAAAAAGCCTACTTACAAAGAAAAGTCCAGGTCCTGATGGATTCACAACTGAATTCTACAAGACATTTACAGCAGATATAATCCTTACACTCCTCAAAGTCTTCAAGGAAATTGAAAAGGAAGCAGTCCTCCCAAAATCATTCCTGGAAGCAAGTATTACACTGATAACAAAACCAGGGAAAGACGCAACTAAAAACAGAGAACTGCAGGCCAATCTCACTCATGAACATAGACATGAAAATCCTCAATAAAATCCTAGTAAATAGAATATGGCAAATTATCAAGAAGATCATACATCATGACCAGGTAGGATTCATCCCAGGGATTCAAGGAATGGTTCAATATAGGCAAATCTATAAATGTAAGGCACCATATCAATAGAGCCAAATCTAAAAACCACATGATCATCTCAACTGATACAGAAAAGATTTTTGACAAAGTCCAAAACTCATTAATGTTCAAAGTCCTACAGAAAACTGGAACAGATAGCCTCTATTTCAATCTGATGAAAGCCATCTATGACAACCCAAAGGCTAATATAATTCTAAATGGGGAAAAATGAAAAATCTTTTACTCTCAGATCTGGTAGAAGCCAAGGATGTCCTCTATCACTGCTATTCAATATAGTTCTAGAATCATTAGCTAGAGCGATTAGACAAGAGAGAGAAATAAAAGGAATAAGAATAGGTAAAAAAAAAAAAAGAAGTTAAATTATTGTTATTTGTAGATGACATGATACTTGGAAAACCCAAAAAACTTCACTGAGAAGCTACTGGAATTGATACACAAATTCAGTAGCATAGCAGGATACAAAATCAATAGCATTCCTCTACACAGATAACAAACACAGTGAGAGGGAAATTAGAGAAACAATACCTTTTACAATAGCACTGAGGAAAATGAAATGTCTTGGAATTAATCTAACTAAAAAAGTCAAAGATCTTTTCAAGGAAAATTATGATACTCTAAAAAAAGAGAACATAGAAGATTTCAGAAAATGGAAAGATATTCCTTGCTCCTGGATAGGAAGAACCAACATTATGAAGCTAAATGTACTGGCAAAATTGCTGTACAGATTTAATGCAATCCCTATCAAACTACCACCAACATACCTCCCAGGCCTAGAAAAATCATTTCTAACATTTATTTGGAATCAGAAAAGACCTAGAATAGCAAAGGTAATTCTGGTCAACAAAGACAAGGCAGGAGGCATCACAATTCCTGACTTGAAATAATACTACAAAGCTACTGTGATAAAAGCAGCATAATACTGGCAACAAAATAGACCTGAGGATCCATGGAATAGATTAGAAGATGCAGAAGCCTCTATGAACACACTCAGTCACCTGATCTTCGACAGAGGGGCCAAACATGCTTACTAAAAAGGATAGCCTCTTTGACAAATGGTGCTGGAAAAAAATGGCTCTCTGCATGCTGAAAACTGAAGCTTGACCCAGATCTACCACCATGCACTAAGCTAAGGTCAAAATGGATTAAAGATCTAAACGTTAAAACATAAATACTCAATCTCCTGGAAGACAAAGTAGGAGGGACTCTTGAAGACATAGGGGTAGGAAAAGAGTTCATGAACAAAAATTAAACTGCATGGGTAACACTTGAAAGAATTAGCAACTGGAACCTCCTCTTATTGAGAAGTTTTTGCACATCAAAAGAAATTACCAACAAAGTGAAAAGACAACCCACAAGCTGGGAAAAAATCTTAACTAGTAAGCACTCAGACAAAGGTCTGCTCTCTAGAGTTTATAAAGAACTAAAAAAACATTAGTGCCCCAAAATTTAAAGAGCCAATCCAGAAATGGGCATCCAAAATGAACACACACTTCTCAGAGGATGAAATTAAAGAAGCGAATAAATATATGAAAAAATGCTTCACATCACTAGCCATCCATGAAATACAAACTAACACAACACTGAGATATCATCTCACCCCAGAAAGAATGGCCATCATAAACAAATCAAATAACAACTGTTAGAGTGACTGTGGGGGAAAAAGGAACCCTTCTCCAGTGCTGTTGGGAATGTAGATTGGTGAAACCATTATAGACATCAGTATGGAGACTCCTTAAAGAGCTAGGACTGGAAATCCCACTCAAACCAGCTATCCCCCTACTGGGAATTTTCCCAGAGGAACTGAAAACATCCTATCATAGTGATATATGTGTACCTATGTTTCTAGCAGCACAATTTGTGATAGCCAGATCTTGGAAACAACCAAGATGCCCATCACCTGAGGAATGGATGAAAAGAAGTGATATTGTTATACAATGGAGTATTACTCAGCTATCAAGAATGAGAAACTTGAAGACTTCATATTTAAGTGGATGCCACTTGAAGATATACTCCTAAGTGAAATAAAACAGACCCACATGTGTATTGTATAGTCTCTCTAGTATAAGAACTCAAAAGAAGACATACAAATACAACGGTGTAACACAATTAAAAGGAAAATGAGAACATGAGGATTTGACAACAAGAAGAGGGCAAGGAGAAAAGCCGGGAAACATAACAGGGGCAAAGCCATACATTATGCACACAAGATGAGCAAGGCAATGATCCTGAGAAACATCAGCAGGTTTCTGAAACTGGCAGTTAATTGGTAGGATTCTCACTCTGACTAACTACATATGGTGATACCTGTGAACCAAACAACTGCACTAACAATAGCAATGTGTAATAGAAGGGTCATGCTTGGAATGCCTGTCATTCTGGTCTGCTAAATACATACTGCTTGTCATGACATACCATTTATGACCAGACAGTATTTCAATTAATTTTTTTTTCTTTTAGAAAGGGTAATAAATGAAAAAAGACAAGAAAAATATGTCATAGGACTGTCTTCCTGCAGTGATGTATACGGTTATATTTCTAAATTTCTGTGTAAAAAAGTAACTGTTTATTCATAGCTTTAATACTTTTTAATTATTTTTCCATATTCCATAGAAATTTAAAGTTTAACACATCAATACTTGATGGAAAATACATGTTCTATCTTATGCCTAAGATGTTTCATACTCAGACAGATAGTGAGGTTAAACCCAACTGCATATGTTGTAGGGCAATAATAAGCTTCTCTTCTGGAGGGTTAACAACCTAAGTTTGCAGTCCAAAAATTAGAGAAAAAGAAGGGCTGCAAGGACAGCCAACATTTTGGACCTAGCCTTTCAAGTTCAGTGAGAACTCAGGACACAGGAGAACCTATACTGTAACAGTATTTAACTCAGTTGTGTCCCAAATTTTCTGATCAAGGAGATTATGGGGCCACAGAGGAATGTGATTGATGATGTATTGTGTACCTAAAGAGAATCAGATGGAGAGAAAATATTCTCTCAGGCTTTCACAGAGAGCAAATTGGCCAAGCAATGGCTGTGACTCATCCACATGGCTGACACTGACAAAGGATCTACAAAGTATGGTACAGGGTTTTGGGGTAAGTCCTGAGGGGACTTGACTGACCTTGTCAGATACAAAAGTTACATTCCTTATTGTATAGGTCTTGCTTTATCTTGGTCTTAACCATCCAGTAGAAAAATGTAGAAATGAGGTATGAAACATGAAGCTATGTTAATATGCTGAGCTGTGGAAGGCTCAAGTCAACAGATTTGGACATTGCCAGTCCTGTGGATAACCCACTACTACTGTGGACTATATTGGAATATTTTGCTGAATTTGTGCACCTACAATATCTGGACGGCAATGGAATACCCATCTCTGACAAAACTAAACAAAAAAAGAAATATAAATGAAGAAAATTTTGCTTTTGTATATACAAAGTAGAATAGATATATAGCTACTTTCTCTTAATTCAATAAGAAGAAAGATTTGTACTAATAGTGTTTGGACAGGATATCATGTCTGCATCTCGTGCTATGAATGACTGCTACAAAGACAACAGTACGCAATGTATTAATTGTTGTAACTCTTCTGCCAACCTGTCTTGAATCTGTCTCATTGTAATTTTTTTCTCATTAAAATTAATAAAAAAAAAAGAAAACAATATTTTGGCTAGAAACACTAACAACACCTAAAATCATAAGCAAAAGCTTAAGAATAATATGGGCACAGAATAAGACAAGTGGCTAACATCCTTAAAATATAAATTTCTGGAAAAAATTCAAAAGAAATAAAGGAATATTAAAAAAAAAAGGAAAGATAGGACTTCAACAGATAAATAATGGAAATGTGACTATACTATATGAGGTGGCTATTTATAGGTGAGGAAAACAAGTCCAATAAATCTATTTTTAAAATTAAAAATTATTAACAATAAAAGAAATACAAGCTGATGATAAATAAATAACTTTCTAACATGTCAAGGAAGAAAAAGTTTAAATAAGGATGCAGATGACAATGCCATTATCATATGCTACTGGAGGAAATTTTTATTAATGAATTAATTTATTTATTTATTGGCACTAGAGATTGAATCTAGTCCCTCATATATACCAAGCATATACCCCATACCCCCAGTCTAAGCTAGCGGGAATTTAAATGATTGAATCCTTTCATGGAAAGCATTTTGTGATACAATGTGCATCGAAAGTCTTACAAATGTTTCATATTGCTTGGCTTAGTAATTAGTTCTACAGGCAACTAAGTTAGATAAAAATATTGTAGGCAGTTAGATAGTGCTAAGCCCTCAAAGGAGGCCTTGCTACTGTGGGAGAGACAGGTACCTCCTCTGTGGGCCAAACCTCAAGACAAAAGATAAAACAAATACACCTACACACTTCCTAAGGATAAACACCAGGGATTCATATACTAAATGGATATCGATCACCTTGAGAAAGCCAAGAAGAGCCACGGATCCAACACCCTACAGGAAAGCCCCTGTTCTTGCCTGCTTGCTATGTGGCATGATTCCCCCATTTGATCCCAATCTAATCAATTTTACCTGACAAAAATATACTCATAATCTTATTGGTTGACCGTAGTTTAGTCCCACCTCATCCCACCTTGTGATTCTTTTCATTTTTCATGCCTTGAAACCTCATGAATTTGCTATATAAAATCCCTAGAAATTTAGGGTACTTGGCAGTCTACCCAGGACCCCTTCTGTCTCTCTCAAACAGAAGCTTTCTTCCCCCAAAAAATATATTCTGCTTTTAACCTCTGTTGTTCCTAAAATTCATTCTTCAATTTTAGAGAACACAAACTCATACCGGACACCTAGAAGGTTGGGAGTTTCTTTCTGCTATATCATCAGTAACTCCCATTCTAGGGTATTTTCAATTTCTCTGCAAACATTCATAATGAGAAATGGGGGATGTAAATATCCCAAAATAAATAAATCTTTAAATAAGTGATGATGCATTCCAAGACATAGAAAATCCAACAGCCTCTAATATTATGTATGCAGTGTTTTCAGTGATAAGTAAAAAGATTGATGAAATAGTGTAGGAAGTGGAAACAAGCCACAGAGACATATTCAATGTGCTCTCAGGTATGCTAATATTAAGACAGACCAGAGACCTGAACACAAAAACTGAAGTCATAAATCTCTTCAAAGAAGATAGAGGAGCTTAGTTTTATAACACTAGGTGGTTAAAGAGGTAGAATGCAAAAAGTGATAACCATAAAAAAATTGATAAATCATACTTCATCAAAATTTAAAACTTGTGCTCAACAGACAACCACAAAATGAAAGAATAGGCAGTCCACAACACACAGAAAATATCACAAATCATAACTCTTGTCAAAGGACTTCTAGAACTTACAGTGAATTGCTACAATTTAGTAATCAATTGAAAATGGGCAAAGGCCCAGAAGACACTTCACAAAGGAAAATCCAGAAATGATAAATCAGCACATTAACGTTGTTCTGCATCGTTAGTCATCAGGAAAACAAGCTAAAATTCCAGAGACTTCACTAGACAGGACACAAGAATGGCGACAGTATGCTGGGCTTGGACTCAGCATACTCAGTCCCAGACTCCAGAGAAATTGAAGCTGTGTCTGCCGAGAACACTGCACAAGGCTCACAGCACTGCTTGTCCTAATAGCCAAACATGAAGTCAAGATGAGAACAAATGAAAATGGGCAAAGGCCCAGAAGACACTTCAAAAAGGAAAATCCAGAAATGATAAATCAGCACATTAACGTTGTTCTGCGTCGTTAGTCATCAGGAAAACAAGCTAAAATTCCAGAGACTTCACTAGACAGGACACAAGAATGGCGACAGTATGCTGGGCTTGGACTCAGCACACTCAGTCCCAGACCCTACCTGGGTGACTGATGTCTAGCTGGACTTTTCTGGACCTATGATAATATAAACTCATTTATGTGATACCTATCATAATATAAACTCACATTGTTTGGTAGAGAAATATTGTTGATACCATTACAATCTCATTTTCTAGCAATTCATTTTTTTAACTCCTAATTGTCAACATCAAGTGAGTATGAGTATTCTACTTAATTTAGTCTGTAGACTTTGTCCAGCCAAAACTTCAAATTGATGAATGTACCTTTGAATCCAATGTGATCTGATATATAAAAGCAATTTTAAATAAATAAATAAACTTGCATTATTTTTATCCCTCCAGGAGGCACGTAGGGCTGCCTATTGCATCTTTTTTTCATGGCCTGGCCTTCAGTGGCTGAACTCCAGTCACGGTTTTATCTCTCTTGTGGGCCTGTCCTTCTAATTACTTATTAATTTCCATCTAACTTAGCTGCCTAAAATAGAAGGAATAAGAATTTGTTTAAGGAATCATTAGGATATTGAATGATTGTGAACTGAAATAATATATACATGGAGATGAACTATTTTGCCTATTTTGCATGTAAGTCATATTTGAGATTTTTATAATATAATAAATAAATGAACAAGTTTAGAAAATTAGTATGTGTCAGTGGGCAGTGCTTTGCTTGTAGAAATTAAAAATTCTGTGTGACATTCT